>JAGFMK010000441.1:0-24162 GCA_021030975.1 Lichenothelia convexa | reverse complement strand
CTAAGTCTTCTACTAGTATCCCTATTAGTTAGAGTCTTAAGTTATAATCTAATATTATTATACTTTTTATCTAGTATAATACTATTTAAAGATTAAAAAGAGTAATTTATTTATAAGAGGCTATAGCTAGTAGGCTACTAAGGAGTATATAGTAGAGTCTAGATTTATTTAAGTAGGACTAGAAGATATTAAAAGGGTATCTAGTAGCCCCTAGGTTACTATAGTATAAATTACTAGCCTCCTAGTAAGGGCTTCTATCTACTCTATATACTTAGAGCTAGTAGGGTACCTCTTATAGTTAGTAAAAGGCTTCTAGTAATAATATAGGGAGCTAAAGGACTCTCTAAGGCCTTAATAGATCTCCTAGAGGCGCTAGCGCCTCTAGGAGGTATTTAGAGATCCTATCTAGTTATTAGTATATAATAATAAGTCGCTTTATATATTCTAACTAACTCTATAAACGCTATAAATAACGCCTAATTATTTACCTTTATATTAAGAATTACTACTACTTAATTTATATTAGGAAGGAGGACTCTATAGATTAAGTCTATCTTAAGAAACCTCTCGCTATACTTTCTCTTTATACTTTAAGTAAACTATTTAATATTACTAAAGAATATACTTCTAAGAGTAGTATTACTAAGTATATTATCTAGTATAGACTCCTTCTTATTAATAATAAATTAATAAAAGACTATAACCTTCTTATTATTAAAAGGAGCCTTATTAGAGTTACCTCTAGTAATAATCTTAAGATCTACTTTAATAGTAGTAGTAGTAGTAGTAGTAGTAAGTACTATAAGATTTAACGACTAAATAGGCCTTATATTAGTATTTAAAATAGATAAAAAAGGAGGATAACTTATATTATAGAATAGAGGTAGTAGACTAAATCTATATACGATAAGATTATTATTTAATATCTAGGTATCTTCTCCTTACTAACTATACTAGTAATTATACTAACTAGTATTAAGATTCCCCTCCTAATATATAGGCCTAATATCTATATCCTTATCTAAATCTACCTTAGATTCTATTATTAACTTATCCTTAAGAAGTAGCTATATAGAGAGCGGTAGGTATATAATCTAAGGCTCTACTAAGTAACTAGGAGGTAGTAATTAACTACTCTTAGTCTATAAGGCCTTCTACCTAGTAGATAGAGAAGATAAGGAGGTAGATACTATAGTAGGTACTATAGAGGCTAGTAGGTGCATTACTCTATCCCCCTTAGACTATAAGGTAGACTTCTAATGCTTAGTAGGTATACTAACTACTTCTTATTTAATACTAAGAATATTTAAATAGATAATAGTAATAGTAAGGTTAAATTTATTAATAAATAGGTGCTACTTTAGTAGCCTACTATTTACTAGTAAAGTAGGTAATAGGGTAGGGAAATTAAAGTAAGTCTTATTTGTTTTATAAACTACTATATACTTATATAGATTACCCTATACTAATCTACTATTATACTTTATATAATTAGTATAGTTACTAAATAGATAAGATAGATAACTAATAAGTTATCTATCTATTTAGTTAAATTTAGACCTATTATCTATCTAGCTAGATAACTAGATAGTTAATAGGCTAATTATCTAAAGGCTAATTATATAGAGGGCTCCGCTATAAGCCTAGTTAAGGGGTACTACTAAGGCCCCTAAGCGACGATAAGGAGCGCTACACGTTATATAGACTTAGTAAGCGTCTATATTATATTATATAATATAGTATAAATAGCTAATCTATTAAGGACCAGGCTGTATTAAGATATATTACGCTTAGTAATCAGCGCCGCTGGATAACCCGGATATCCAAAGACATTTTATCTATCTGTCCAGCTAATCGAAAACATTTTATCTATCCGCCAAGACTGGATAGACAGATAAGTTAACGATTTGTTGTCTATTCAGTGACCACACTGCGTATAACTAATACTGCGGGAAGTACCTATCACCGTTCCATTCGCATTTTGTTTCTTGATCCTTTGCGGAGCCTCAGGAAATCAAGCAATCAGCAGCTCCGCATTCATCTCATGGCTATTAACCTAGGTAAAGAGGATCAAACATCGACAGCCTCTTCGACCAAGGTCTACACCCAGACTCCTGACATGCAGAGGGTCCTGATCCTCCCGGCATCATCTTACTAATCGTGTGCAAAAGGCTGAGGGCAACCGCAAGTATATAAGCCCGCTGTTATCTAGTTCGTAGCCTCGAGTAGAATCCTTACCATCCTACACCATGACGGATCCACAGCAATCTGGCGATCTCCCGGACACATCGTCGAGAGAAAAGTTCGCCATCACCAATGTCCGAGTCTTCGACGGACAAAGCTTGAGCGAACTTCGAACGGTCGTCGTCGATGGCGACCGCATCATCGCAGATACGGACGCCCACAACAAAATCGACGGCCAAGGCGGCGTCCTCATGCCCGGATTCATTGACGCTCACGTGCATGTCATGGCACCAGAACACCGTGAAAAGCTCGCCAAACACGGAATCACAACGGCACTAGACATGGCACTTTGGCCGAACGACCGCATCCAAGCTCTCCTCAACGGAAACAAAAGAGGTGTGACCGACCTCCGTACTGCCGGAGTCCCAGCCACCGCCCAAGGGAGCATGCATAGCCAGTTGCCCGGACTGCCCCCGGATGCACTCTTGGAGGGACCTGAAGCCGCTGCGAAGTTTGTAGCGGATAGAGTTGCTGAAGGCTCGGACTACATCAAGTTGATGGCGGATGTGCCAGGGCCAGATCAAGCTACACTGAATGAGGTTGTTAAGGAAGCGAAGAAACATCGCAAGCTCACCGTGGCTCATGCCGTGCACGTTCATGCTTACAGCATGGCGCAAGAAGCTGGGGTCGACTTTGTCACTCACGCACCTATTGACAAGCCTCTTGACGCCGCGGCTGTGCAGCAAATGGTAGATGCGAAGCGGGTTGCCATCCCCACGCTGAAGATGATGGAGCACGCCGCCCACAACTTGAACATACCAGGTGCACAATACGGCCACGCCCGCGACTCGGTGGCGGCGTTGTACAAAGCGGGGGTGCCAATCCTCGCTGGAACGGACGCCGTTGAGATGCCTCAAGTAACAATGCCGCATGGCGAGAGCTTCCCTGGGGAATTGAAACTTTTGGTCGATGCCGGGCTTTCTACGATCGACGCTCTGCGGGCTGCTACGATCCTCCCAGCCAAGTATTTTGGGCTGCACGACCGTGGCGCTATCGAATCTGGGCTGCGAGCCGATCTGGTTCTCTTGGCTGATGATCCGGTCAATGACATAGATGCGGTCCGTTCTGTGAAGCGAGTTTGGTGTGCGGGAGTCGAAGTGCAGCTTTAAGGGCTTGATGTCAACAGGTGTGCGCTATGGTTTGCGAACGGCTTTGGTTTCCAGCGAATCAGGCTCGTCAGCGGTCCCGGCGCCAGCCAATATATTGAGCATTTCCGAGTAGCTGATAATCTAGCTAAGACCGTGATACTGATCAGCTGGAGTTCGTGAGGGACGATGGAATGTAAAAGGGAGTTCGCGGCGAGCTTACACCGAGGGCGACTCCATGAACAATTGAGATCTCCAGATACTTCAGCCATATCATATCCTACTATCATGACCCTTACCCTTCGATTGTACCCATCCGGCATGCATGACCAAGGTTGTGATGATCCAGCTAGTTGCTGACTCCCACGCTCCTTGCTGCAGCGGTACATCATTACACGAGGCTGCGTGAGCCAGCTCCATGCGCTCTCAGTCTTCGTGAAGCGGAGGCACCCCCGTAGATCTTGACAGCTGCAAGTGGCTGATCATGAGGCAAGGTATACAGTGAACACCACCAGCATCGGTAGCACTGAGACAAATACAGGGCCAGTTTCCAGACGCGCGCCTACACTCTGCGCACTTGGTTGGCTGATTGGTGAGGAAGTCCCACTGGGATCATTCGGCTGCACTGTAGAATACACAGGAAGGTTGCCAGACTCGCCGTCATTCATCACGCCGGATCCATTATAAGGAGTAACGACTTGACCTGATGTTCGCGCTAAGCTTTGCAGGACACCGACGCCTCCAGCACCGATGAGATACGGGTTTGGAGGTGGGATGGCAAGCTTATTCTTGCTGTTCAGAAATCCTGGGTAGCTCTTATTCAGCTTCAGTCGTGACGTGTCAATTGTCGCATTGTTCTTGTATCCAGTCTGATTTGCGACCAAGCTGAATACATTGGCACCGACATCATAACGGCCTAGGCTCGGGAGGCCGAAATTATTCTCGATAGTCGCCAGCATGGAGTAATGTGTATAGAATGTAGTATCGTTTGTACCGCGTAGAGAGGAAGGCACAGCACCTCCGATTAGAATGGAAGCGATATGGTTTGGTGCTGAATATGGCTCGCTTTCGTCAAAAGTCAGGAGGACAAGCGTGCGGTTCGTGAAAGAGGGATCTGATAGTAAGGGTGTTAAGAAGCTTTGCGTCCAGTTGCCAGCGTACGCGACTCCGGTGTCGTGCCCATCGTTGCGGAGGTTTGGCACGATTATGGAAAACTGCGGAAGAGTATGGTCCGCCAGGTCACCGTTCAGACTGTCGAAACCCACGATGTTGGCAAGGCGCGTCTGATTCAAAGAGATGGAGTCGTAGCTAATGAGCGAGCTATATATCCCAAGTCAGTAATCCTTCGCTATCCCCAGTTTGAGCTCCAGACGTACTTGTGCTTCCGTGCATATAGCCCTGAGCTACCTTGTTCTTTGTTCTCTGGAATGTCTTCCATATACTCCTTCCATGTGATGCCCTTGGTATCCAGAAGATCCACAATCGTGGATACATTTCCCGGTATCGTCACATCCCCGTCGTTGTCCAATCCAAAGTAATCACCGCTCACGGAGGCGATGTAGTTGGGTTCAGAAGGGTGGCTAAGGGCGTAGAAGTTCGTGAGGAGCTGGCCATCGCTCGTTAGGCTCTGAAAACCAGGGTCGCGGAGGACGGTTGAAATATCCTGCAGTAACTCTTAGTAATGAGAAAGCAAGGGGAGGAATTTCGGCAGATGAACCCGGTTCTCGAGCCATATTGTGATGAAGCGGTCGAAAGCGACACCGGGCACGATTGCAACTCCGCCGGAGAGGAGCAAGCCGGTGATCACTACTAGGAACCGCAGCATGTTGCTTCTCATGGCTTTCGAGCAAAGGTGCGATTTCTGCCAAACGAATTGGGAACCAGAAGAATGCGTTTCAAAGGTTTGAGGAATTCGCCATCCGCTCGCTCAGGTCACTAGCCATATCTGATTCGTTGTCGCATCAGTGTGAGTGCGGAGTCTTCCGCTTCTTCGTACTCTGAGGTCGGTCTACCCTACAACTTCGGTTCCTTTGGCATTGTTTGCAAATGGGCTGTGAAAGGAGCCCAATTGCCTGGGTATATCTATTACTGGCAGAGGCGAAACGGACTATCCGGCCGAGACAGCAATATTCACTGCGAGAACTAGTGAAAGTGGTGGCTTGATAATCGCGACTGATAGATCGAACAATCATATCAACGAAGCTTCCATACTAAACTTCTAACGGGCTTCGCCAGCATTCCGTAACCCGTGAAATTCATGTTCCACCGTAGCGACACAATCCATCCGGCTGTGAGCCCTGTTGCTGTTGGGTAAGTGAAAAGGTAAACGCTTGCTACCGAGACTCTAAACAGGCATATCGTCTACCTCGATTCGATATTCATGCCTGCTCCGTCTCCGGAAGTCTACAGGGAGTGCCTCACTTCATAACACTTGTACTGTGCCAAAGGGGGGTTTGGAAATCAGAGGCGGGCTACAGAGACACGCTTTAGCAAGCTAGGTGGAAGGGCAATTGACATAGTCTCTGGGGGCCGCCCGTATTGGTGTGACTGCGAGCTAAGTGCTGGGTACACCCTCTATCTTTGACAAGATTTGTCGACTTGATAGCAGGACTCAAGTACTTTAAGTGGTTAAGGGGGCCCTCAAGGGACTAAAGTGTCTCACTACCTACCCTCCGATTCAGGTCCTTCTAACCCATTCCTATCTCAAAGTCCAGTGGCATTGATAACACCGGCATACAACGGGCACTGGAAGTCGACACTCTCCTCCGTAATGGTATACTCTCCATAATTACCATTACCTCCCAGATCTCCCAGATCCACCCCTCCATTGGTGCCCACGCGCGGCCAGCCAGGCCCAGCGTAGGGATTCTTGGCAAAGTTCGCCCAAGCACCCTGCATGTAGGCACTCAGTGCTACTTCTTGAGCCGTCGCACCAGCTGCAGGGTACGTTCCGAACACAATCGGGATCTCGGAGCTGTGGTAGACACCAGCGCCTGGGAAGGGTTGGGTATTCGGGAATGAGGCGTTGAAGTAATACCGCCAGACATTGTAACCGGACGCGGCCGCTAGATCAGCCAACGCGGCAGCTGGGCACTGGAAGGCAAGATCCGTGTTTATGGCCGCAGAGATCTCGAATGGTGTGCCGTATACAGAGGGAGAGTAGGCAGCCTCGACGGCGGCTTGCAGTGCAGGCAGGCCGGGAAGGGTGGATTCGACATAAGCTGTGACGTTTGTAACTCCGACTGTGAAGACTCGCCCTTCCTGTGAGTTCGTGCCAATCAAGATTGGGATCTGGGCTGCGGTGTGGGAGGTAATTGCACCGGCCACATTCCCAGTCCTAGTTACGTTGTCGACGACGGGAGGGAAAAGGAGGCCCTGGTGCTCGATAATCGACTTGATCGTGGTAGCGGGTGCTGCTCGCACGCAGTCAAGCACTGATATCGCGTTGGAACAGCCTAGCGAAGCGACAAGAGCCACCCAGGATTGGACGCCACCACCCAAAAAAGTAGCTTCGCTCTCCATGATCGCAGCCCGGAAAGTGAGCGGAGACGGAGGGACGGCCCAAAGCTGTTTCACAGAGAATCCTCCGGCGGACTCGCCAAAGATGGTCACTTTATTTGGATCGCCGCCGAAGCTCGCAATGTTCTGCTGCACCCATTCGAGAGCAAAGCGCTGATCAAGGAAACCCAGATTTTCCGACGTAGCTGGGAGTTCTGGGGAGTTGGGGAATCCGAACACTGGAGTACATCAGCATAAGAGGATCGTCTTGCTTGGAAGCATATCGTACCATTTGTCCGATAGTTCGTAGTGACAACAACCACATCCTGATTTGCAGCAAAGGACGAGCCATCATAGGCCGGTTGGCCTGCATTTCCAAACTCAAGGCCTCCTCCATATATCCAGAACAACACTGCTCTTCCGCCACCGTTGTTTCCTCCTCTATGTCCCCCTTGATAGCCTCCCCAAGGTCCGCCTCGATGACCTCCCCAAGATCCCCCTCTTCCGCCCTGCTCCTCACAGTCAACAGTTGCTGTAGCTGGTGTGAAGACGTTGAGGTAGAGGCAATCTTCACTCTCAGGCGGTGCAGGGTTGTTGAAGAGAGTGATGGTGAAGTTACGGGAGGCCTCCGGGTCTGTTGAGCCGCTGTCAGCAAATGCACATTTCAGGGACTGAGGGTCGGTTGAAAAAGTCACGGCTAGGTTTTGAGTCATCAATCTCCTGGGGACCTTCTCATCGCTACCACAAATTAAAATGGGTACTCGACACTGGATCATATGCACGAGAGAGATTTTGGAGTAGAAAAATATTGCCTCAGTGTACGAGCGATCCGTAAGAGGTTCGATGCATCTGTCACGATACGGTAACGTTTTGCCTCTCACGTCTAGCCATGACTGTTTGCACCACCCCTCGCACTGTAGCATACTCACAATTGAATTGTTGGACGCAAGCCGGAGCGAATGCCGAGGCATCTAATGCCCCTGACCATGGCTGCGGATTTTGAGGAGGCGAGAAGCGGACCGGTGGAGAGGCTGCAAACGGTATGCCTAGGAACTTATTGACGACGACTGTTGCTGACGGCAGCGAGGTTGTGGTACCGACGACAACACCGGACGCCAGTGTCACAGTCGGGCGTCCGCTATAGCTTTGGTTGGGGGGTGCAGCCGAGGCATTCAGAGAGAAGCAAGCTGCCACCAGAAGAGAGGAGAGATTCAGGATAGAGCGCATGGTGGGTTGAGGAGGAGGTGGACACTGGGAGGACAGCCATGGGACGGCGAGTGATACCACTTATATTGCATCACGTAGTGGCACTGTGAACTCTGCCCTTTACGAACGTGTACGAGAGGTCCACTGGGCGGCATCCTGGCAGAGAAGCTGGGCCAGACGCTTTCAAGAGCGGGGAAGAAGATCGCAAATCTATCTTGCAGAACGCAGGAACACGGGCCGAGGTACTGAGAAGAACCGGGTCAGTTGATCTACCGCATCCCGACTTCAAAACCCAAGGCGACGGCACGAGCCGCGAACTCAATCCGTTGTTCAGCTGCGGATGTCAGAACCCAAGCGGAACCTTGTTTAGCTCTTCTTTATTAGAGCGCAGGTAAGGCATCATAAATTGTGGGAAACCCTGTGTGATGCGATACGTGTAGCCTCGAGACACAATGCAGAATACATTGGCAGACGAACTTATCGATCATCCTTCTTCGTCGAGACAATATAAATTCGTATCACTGTAAAGTACGGGCGTCGGCCCAGAGACTGTTATTGTATCGCCGTGAATAGATAAGTGTCCTCTACAAAAGATGCCTTGCCTGAGCCCCCGGGTTGGGCTTTTGTCTAGTGTATTTCCAGAGATCAGTCAGGTGCCGATCCCAAAAAGAATGACCGTGGTCAGAAGATTACTTGCGTTCTTCAAGCGACTGAGATAACCATGCTCGAGGATCCATACACCGAGGACATCTGATGCCAACCGTCGCCCTGAATGTCAACGCGGCGTTGCGAGTGCGCCCAGAATCTTAGATACTGTAACAGCTTTGAGCGTGCGTTGAATTCTTACCCCAGCTTCTGGTTTTAGTGAGCGGATGCTGCGATGGCGATACCTGGACGATAGAGCATCGGCGCTACCAAAAGGCAACTTGCACCTGGAACTTCTATCATCTTTTACCGAACGTCTGGTACTATCCATGGGGGATCCGTAGAATCAGTGACCAATACCCGTCGTTAGCGCACCATGAGTGTGTAGGGTTGGGGACTACTCAGACTATAGCGCTCCCTAACTTTGACGATAGTGAGATCTTATCACTAACCGAGATAGCTATTAACGAAAAAGGCTTGTGTAATAATATGAATAGGCATCGACGTGGCTGATTGTGCACATGTTTTGAATCTTGAAACCCCCTTTCCCCCCTGCGGGGCCAAGATAAGTCTGCGTCCTGCAGCAGCACAAGCTTTATCACTATCGACGCACCTTAAGGGCGTCATCGTTCATCAGGCAACGAGAGATGTGCTCCTACCCAAGCGAACTGCAATGTCGTCGAACTCGAAATCTTCAAAATTGTCAAAATACCGAACAGCATTTGCGTTAACCGTGTTTGAAGAGATGGCAAGTGTCCAGGCGAGGGCCAGGAGCTTCTTGACAGAAGCACGTTTCTCCAGGAAAGACTGACCGCTCGTCGAGCAACCAAGATTGGAGTTAGTGACAGCGAAGAATTAGACTTAATCCATCTATCTTTGTCTGTCTCGCACTCATCCTCAGCATAACACGCGCTCCACTTAACCCGCCCATCCTACGTCTAGGAGTATTGCATGTTTGTATTTAAGTTCAGGGAAGAAAATCATGGTTCCGCGGCATAGGAGAGGTGTGTGCACTATGTCACGGCTAAAACCCTTGATGTCAGTCCTGCGAGCACTGCTTTTTCTATTGGCCTCTCATGAGCTACGGTGAGGGCAACAAGGTTACGGAGCCGAAGCGGCACAAGACGACTAACTTCCGCGCCCGGTGCCCTGGCCATTAGTCAGAGCACTGCCAAGAGATCAACACAGATATCCGAACCTCCCTCTCCAGGGATTCCGCATTTGGATTTGGTTTGTGTAGCCTGATCATGGCTGTAGTAATAAGGTCTCCTCTCGAGGAGTTGGTGAATGTGAAAAGCACCTCCGAGTTCGTCCTTGTCAAAGTGACAACGCGCCACTCTGAGTGCGTTCGTTGCGGCTCACCGGGATTCAGTACCTACCTAGTCAGTCAGGCCTAGCTCTTTATCACCGCTTATGGAGCATCGCAGCTTCCGCAGTAAACTCTGCCCTGTGATTGGCGCCGAATATACTTGATCACTGTCATTGTAAAGTTTTCTATGCGTCATATGTCTAAGGTCACTTCGCAGAACCATTCAGGCGGGCAGCTGTATTGGAGAAAACATATTCATGACGTCCCACGTCTTACGACTAATATAACAGTGAGTTCTGTCACAAAGAGAGCCAGAACCCCGAGGCCCTGGTAATCGCAATTATACTCTTGACTGCTACTATCCATTAGTAACTACCAGAACCGCAACTTTTCCGGCAATGTGCTGCTTGTTGTCGCTGCGGCACGGTAGAAGAGGCATAGATGCTACCGAAAAAGGGGGAATAATTTAACACATCCTAAACGCAAACGCAGTTACCTTGGTTCGCGCAACGGCCGTCGTCTCCAAACCATCGGCCGCACCACAGCTCTTCCTATCACAGTTCTGGTCATGCATGTTAGCCGGTGCTGACGGTGCAATATCAGAAGCCACGAAGGACCGGCGATGCAAGAGGCTCGAGCTGGCCCGTTGACTTACAGATATGTTTGATACGCCATTGCGATCTAATCCCCTGTGGGTTGCAATGGCATATATCGTCCAGGCCGCAATTGCCACCAGGAAATCCGTTCTCGTTGCAGAAGTCATCGCACCAGTCCCCGCAGTTTGCGTCAGCCAGCAGACTAAGATGCTTTACCATTGTCCCTGTCGGCTTAGCCCCGCACGTGCATTCCCCGTTCTGGCAATCGCCGGGAGGGAATCCGTGGTCGAAGCACCACTGATCGCACCACGAGCAATCGTCCGGGTCGTCGCCGGCCCTCAGATTATTATGCTTCGTCTTTGTCGCTGCCTGCTTATCCCCGCACTCGCAATGCCCGTCCTTGCAAGACCCTCTGGGGTATCCGTGGTCGATGCACCAGGCATCGCAGAACGCGCAATCGGGGTCCTGCGGAGCATCGCATTCGCACTGCCCGTCCTGGCAAGATCCACTCGGGAATCCCTGGTTAACGCACCACTTGTTGCACCACTCGTTGCAAGGTGGAACGAAAGTATGGAACTGGACCGCAGTGATGACGATATGGATCTCGTCGCTGGCTGGACGAGCTATGGGCGGATTGCCTCACGTTAGCTGACGTCGAGACGATACACAGCAGACATGGAGTAAAGAGATACCTTTACTGTGCCAAGCAGGTACAACAAATGCCTGGATGGTATTGGCAAGCACAGCCAATGCGAAACCCTTGCCGAAGTGCATGACTCGGTGTTTAAAAGAGCTCGAAGTGGTATATTATGTCAATCGGAAAACTATGGACGACAAGGAGCAAGCGTTCTCCGGAAACGAACAGAACCTTTTTATAGACTGCTTCGATGGCTACTGATCTTGGCAGCAGAGCTTCGGTTGTTGACGCTCGGTCTTATCTCGTATTTTCAGCTGCGGGGATGACAGGGATAAGAGTGAAATAGTGCTCAACTGTAGCTGAAGCTATGAAGTAACCATTCTGAGCGATCGTCAAGAGAGTCAAGGCTGGTGTATTGATTGGCTATGGTTGTGCTCTCAGAGCCAGTGGGAAGCCTTTCACCCCTTCTGGTAGAAGATTGCTTATTTTGGCGGAGGCTTTGATAAAGCTTCGGCAAGCAACGACCATATTATCGCTCATCGATCGGGTCTGTTGGCATGCCGGATATTCTGCTTGTTGAGGCAAGCGTATTGAACCGGAGTGCCGGAGTATATAGCTCAGTATAGCAACTTCTGCAAGACTTGATCGGCTCGAGCAGGGTTAACCATGTTGATGAGTTGGCCAGGATAAGGCTGCATGAGGAGATGCATTGCGCAGTAAATCAGCTCTGGTACTTTGTACATTATTCCAGACAGGCAGGGTTGAAAGACATGTCCCAGTCCCCGTAGTGAGAATCTAAAAAAGCCAAACTCGTGATATTGCTCATTGTGCACTACACACTAAGGATTATATCCTGGTCGACGAATTACTCAATTTATGAACGGGTAGCGGAGGAAACTCCTATGCTCCTTTAGCACTACGCGATTCAAATTAGTACCACTATCGCTTGCTTTTTGTACGGGTCCTTCCGGATGATGTCCCTAGGCTACTGATGAAACGTTGCTATGGGCTCCCGAGACCGGCGTTACTCGGCGGCCAGACCAACCAGCGAATGCGTGAACACCTTCTGACGAATTTTGGGAAAGCTAAACGAGACAAGGTGTGGGGGGTTGGCGGTTGGCGTCCTTCTTTGCTTAATGGCGCTGTGTATTCTAACCGGTCAGGGTTAGTATGGCTGTTGCATCACAGCTGCAGGATCACACGAGAAGGTCGAAGTATAACGACTCTATCTCATGACCGATTACTGAGCTGCTGGCCCATTATTTAGGCTATGCTTGTTGTTATATCGCGCTGCCGGGGCCGATTCATTTGGGTTGCGAAGCTGCTCAGGGCTCTCATCGAACATGAGAGGCTACATTAGTCTGGACTGGATAGACTCGTAAGGTGGTGTATGCATGTTTGCGTCGCTGGCAGCTATGATGAGATGCGCGAAGATCTGCGAAGTCGTCGAATTGGAGGTACAGTAGCACCTCGTATTTGGCGAAAGCTCGCTCCGGTAGTTGGCGCTCCCCCGGCCCATGAATACGTAGATCTGGTACATGACGCAAGCTAATGCGCAACAATTGGCCCAAGCTGAGGTTCCGGGCTGATGGTTTCTGCTAGCGGGGTTGATGGAGGGGGCTCTTGGGGACGTCAGAAGGTTCATCACAAGTCATTGTGACAACGGTCGACTCTGCTTAGGCTCGTAAACACACTTGGCTTCTTAGGTAAGCTCGCATTGTCGTGCTGCACACAATGATTACCAACCTCTTCCAGCCGAGTCTGAAGGCAAACTCCCCCAATACCTCGGTTCCCTGTCAGGGATCAACGAGGTCAGGATCGATGCGGGGTTTCCGGTCAGGCTACCTTTCGATCGGAATCGAAAAGCAAGAGCTTCAGTGATCGCGACAAGGGCCATTATGGATCCAGTAATCTGAAAGCGGGAAGTTCACGCTGGTGCTGGTTTGCAGTCGGTAAGGACACGTCTTCGTCTCGGGCAGTATCCAAGCAGCAGCTCAGGGTAATATACATCAGTTATTCCAGTGGCATAGCTATACCCGCTGTCCATGGCGGTGCACGATGAGCCGACAACCTTCGTCAGCGTACATCTTTGGCAATGCTCGTCAATTTTTAATGGTTTGCGGCGTGAGTAACTTTGGGAAAAATGGCGACTACTGGAGCGACAGACCAAGGGAGACCGTAGCGAGCAAGGTGACATAGCGTCCGGAATATTATGACTCTAGGAATGCATTATACAGGATGTCCTTAGCCAGAGCTCATCTCATAGGCGCCTCCCGAGAAATGTAATATGCTTGAATCACTAAAGCGTGGAGGTGCCCGACGACAAATGCCACCTTGCGTAGTGGACCGTCACCGACACTCGAACTCGTAGCAGAGTGTGATGTGTCAAACCAGTACTGACGCTATGGGATGGAACGATCTCTAATTACGTTATTGGTACGGGTGTGACGTTTGAGTTATTCCACCTCAGGTTCGACACCACCTGACCGCTTACACTGCTTCACTCCTTCACTCCTTCACTCCGGACAAAGTCCTAGGGCCTGGCGTATCGAGAGTAAGGCCTCCCCTAATTCTTGACTAGTGCTCAATGGCAGTCCCTCGCTTCCGATGTTTGACGGTAGACCAAGCGGGACTTGCGGAGTGACTTTTAGGGTACTCTTACCGGCGAGTTGGTGACCGGTCACTGTTCTTTTCACGGCGGTTGGTGGACGTGTTTGGAAAGTAGTGGTGTCGCGACATGTCTTGCATAGTCAGCTTTTCTTCTTCTTAACGTTCATGGTGGCCATCTGCATGGCGGCGCGAACAACAGTATGTACGGTTAATGCAACGGCCTTCCGCTGCCGTGTTTGCGGCCATTGCTGCGAAGATTTACTTACCACATCTACCGAGCTTCGCGTCTTCAAGCTTGGACCATATTCGGCAGCAACAACCTTCTTATTTTTACTCGCGAACATTTCCGATGTATTTATCTTGTATATCTAGGCACAAGTGTTCGCGTCTGCCTCACTTGCGCATAGGAATGTAAAGATTCTGGTTCAGACTGATGCCTCACTCACCTAGATAATCTTGATGACCCATAGTTTGGACTATTATGTCATGAATGGGAGTAACTGGCATTGATGGCACTTGAATGCATGCCCGGTTTTTGCATGGCCCCTTCGCGTTGATGTTGCATCCGGACTATGAACAACTGGTTCTTGAGATTTCAACTCGTCGGGTGCGTACCAAAATCATAACCGTCAGAACGATGCATCAATGTCTCACTAAGGTTTTTTTTGCCAAGCAGCAAAGTACTTGGGATTCTAAGCTATGTCTAACCTAAGTCCGATTCATCCGAGGACTCAACATTGCGTATGCACCAGCCCTTGCTGTAAATAAGTATGTTATGCATGTTAATGGTGCGAAAGATGTTCAGCTCACGGTGCAGCAGTCCTCACTTGCGACTCCACCAGTCAATCTCGTACAGCCCAGCGCTCATATAATTCCAAGCCAAAGGAAAGTTGTTGTCTCCTCCATCTGCAAGCCGACACAACCGTTTCCCACATCCCACTTCTTTGAGCCATCTAGGAACACAAACGTCCTGTTACCACGCGAATCTCTCCATCAAGCTCATAAGCTCCGATTCCGAACAGAGCAACACGAAAAGGATGTGTCTCTCCCCAGAGGGCTTTTTCTGCCAGGCTCCTCTGCGACTCCATCTCCCCGCAAACAAACCACGCGCATGTTTTCGGCCACCACGTCCTCAGTTGAGATGTTGATTCGCTTGTTTGCGAACTGAGCATGATCAGAAGCGTCCGCCGAACCTCATGCCCTGAAAATCCGGCATAGGCACGGAAGAGAGGCGCTTGATTCCTTTGATTGCCTTCTCGCTGAGTTGGGATTTGAGCTGTCTTCCTTCGTCGGTGAGTCTATCGTCCGGCGTTCCCGCAACAAGCTAAGAGGTTCAGATGTTAGCAGAGTGCATCAGTAACACGACGTGGATGGGAAGCCGGTGGAGATGACGCGAGTTAAAAGAAGCTGGTTGAAAGCGAAAAAACTGCAAGGAAGGTGAGGAGGACGGTAGGTTCACGACTCACCTTGTCGCATTTCCAGCGCTCTAAGACTGTACTCAGACCATCTCGATCATGGAGGCTTGCTTCGTCGGTTTCGGCAGGAAGATAGGTGCCAAGCAAGCTCCACTCATCTTTGTCCTCTGGCCCGTCGCTCTCGATCGGGGCGAGCGTGTGAAGATGCAGGAATCGCTCGTGATCGTTCATTTCTGGGACGGGGCGCGCCGTGAAAGCTGAGGAACCAGCCTTGTGCATCAAGTCATGGAAAGCGGAGTCAGAGGCAGCAGCTTGCTGGACGCCGGCCCGAGCGTCGATCCACCGTCCCCTTTGCCACTTCCATTCAAAGACCAAGCGTTCCGCGCCGCCGTCAAGTAGGTAATGACCGTCCATTATGCCTGTGGCGCTGACCTTCCGGAAGCCGATGGTGGCTCGAGTGACTGGCTGAAGGCGGTCAATGAAGTCGACGTCGGACAGGTCGGCAATCTCCTCGAAGCAGCTGACGTGGTAGTAATCTGAAGAGATTGGATTTGATCAGTTACGTGCAATGAGAGAAACGGGTTCTCTAAGTACTGGCCCGCACTCCGGCTCCAGTGCCCGCTCATTCCAGGATCCAATGCGATGCGATAATCACCAGGCTCGATGGTATTGTCGCAGGTTGGCAGTTTGCATTTAGAGCCTTTGGGCGACCATGGCGATTTCTCGACGAAGAACAGATGAGGATCGCCAGAACCTGGCAGACCGGGAGCTGTACCCATGCCCAGGTGACGGCGAAGACGTTGGGTCTCAACTGTGAGAACTTCCTGAGAATCTGGGATGCTTGCTTCCAGTTCTTCCAACTCCTTGAGTTCCTTTTCGAGGTCTTCAGGAGATAACATCTTCAGACGATCTAGGCGGCGCGCACGCTCATGATGGTGAGATGAAGCTGGGTGGAAGTAGCACGTAATGGAGTAGGATGGGGCGAAGTGGGCTTTTCTGTCGTCCAGTAACAGTCGTGATAGCGGTGGGTTCTCGGCGTTGGGTGTGTGAAGGGCAACTGAGTGAACTGTGAAATGCGTGTAATGTTTGTTATCTTATCTCGATCTTGCTGCCTAAAGGAGTGAGGTCATGCTCAGAGGTGACTTGCTTGGTGAGTGCTGCATCGCGTAGACTGGAATAAAGACGCGTTGCCGTCGCGCTCAAGCACATTTACAACAACATCACGTACATTTGCTTTATTAGACGTTGGCAATGCTTCGACGAGCTGTGTGCTTCCGTATCTATTAGGGGTGCATCTGGGAGGGTTGAACGACAAACACAATGTCACGATAGAACACAGAGTCATGTGGTGTGTGTCCGCGCAAACATGCTTGGAATGTCTGCCGCCCGCTTGCAGCAGCGTTTGTACATCAATGTAGCCCTTCAACTCTTGATTTCCCACATGCATATATTAATCGGAGCTATTTATCTCAGCTGTAGCCGCTTGGACGTAGCAGCCACGTGCGCCAACATTTTCCGAGACGTTGTACATTGCCTGAGAGCTGAACAAATCCTTCCGCGAGTCAGCTGGTTGAAAGTGCCAAAGCGCACAATCCCTTCTCCGAGATCGCATAGAGAATGTGGTGTTATTTCCATTTTCAAGTAATCGCGCGTTGTTGAGCTTATGTGGGTTAACTCCACGAGCAGGTTGCGCAGAAAACAGGACGCCAAAGCTGCATGGCTACAGCTGGCTAGCGACGTTGGCTTTCTGTTTGTCTTCGCCGGTGACATGCACGACAATCTTTCCTCTCGTACGACCCCCCTTGACCTTCTCATATGCCTTTGGCGCATCCTCGAATTCGAACACTTCATCGATGACAGCCTTGACCTTTCCCTCCTGCATCCAGCGCCCAATCTGAACAAGGTCCTCGCGATTGTTTTTCAGATTTAGGAACTGGAATGACCGCTTTCCCCCACCTAACAAGCTCGGGAGCAGCATTCTTGAAGCAAGGTTGCCCATAGCCCCAAACGAAGCAGGCGCGCCAACCTGTACAAACTTTCCATCTGGCCGGAGGAAGTGGTCGGCTTCTTTGTACAGCTGAGCTGGGGTCCCGACGTTGTCCACGACGAGGTTGAAGATCTGGCCTTTCTTTTTGAGTGCTTGTGTGACATTGGTGGTCTTGTAGTCGATCACTTCATCAGCACCGAGCTCCTTGCAAAGCGCCACGTTGGGTGTGGAGCACGATGCCGTGACATGGCACCCAATGACCTTGGCAAATTGGATGCCAAATGTGCCAGTGCCACCAGAGCCACCATTGATGAAAATCTTGTCGCCCGACTTCATGTTTGGGACGATGCATTGGTAAGCGGTTAATCCTGCAGTACCGATTGCTGCCGCTTGGTCGATATCAACACCACTTGGAAGCGGGACGCAGCCAGCGTAAGAAGCTGTCACGAACTGGCCCAGTGTCCCGTACTTTGATGGCTTATCGAGCCGACCGAAGACACGCTCGCCAACTGAGAAGGAATCTACCGCATCTCCAAGCTCGGCGATGCGACCGCAGAAGTCGAGACCTGGGGAAGCCGGTGTCGATACCACGAGTTTCGAGACAACGCCGAGTTCCGGAATCTTATAATCCACTGGATTCACGGACATGCTGATAACTTCGACGAGCACTTGATCTTTGGGTATTAACTGTACTGGTGGGGCATCGGCTTCCATGTCCCGATAAAGATCCTTCTCGAGACCATTCTTGGCGGCATTGTATCTCCAGGCCTTCATTTTGGCTGGAATGGGCTGATGGGTAGACATTCTTGATCTTCACAGAAGCAGAGCCTAGGTGGGAAGCTGAAGGCTTTGATTGTTAACAGAACTTGCACAGGTTCCCTGTTGTCGGTCGGAACCCAAGGAGTTGAAGTTTACGCCGGCCACCGGACGTCTGAGCCGCCCGCCGCAGTTAGTGTACTGTAGCTTCGAGCTTACCAATCCCTTGAGCGCGAAAGATGAATCTGTACAATAGCCAATGCTCGAAACCTACAGACCATCGATGTACAAAGTGTAGTGTTTCTATCTAGATCATGGTATCTCTATTCACCATAGAACTACCATTTTGAATCGCTACCTTGACTGTCCGAGTCAAAAGCCAAAGAACGTTTTCACACGTGATTACAGTCTCCTCCATTAATAATGAGGTTGATACTTACTGACTTATGGACAAGGCTCCCACAATGACAAGCATGAAGGGCCAAGACCTTCCTTCCAATGCCAGCACCCAGCTTCCTCAGATCGACGGCTAATGAACCGCCATAGAGAAGTCCTCGTTGTACCTGAACATACTCGTGCGTCTATAGCCATGATTGCTGAACGCTTGGCGACTGGCCAAGCGAGCAAGGATCCCGTCACTTCGCGAGGCATGAAGCCAAGCTCCTCCATGAGATTCTATCAACGGCAGCGCGCGGAGGCCTATCTCCGCGTTCCTCCTGGGTGGCCGGTGTAAACGGTTGGAGGGTTTCTTCCTCTTGTTATCTGCTCCTGTCCCAGCCTTCCCAGTACAAATCTACCGCTCTTGAGCCTCTTCCGTTGCCTCTGAAGAGGGTGTAAGGTGTTCCAGCACACGCGCCAACTTAGCGGACGCCTCCGCATCAACGAACTCCACGGCACTCTTAACCTTCCACTCCCCCTCCTCATCGCTCAATCCAAGCAACCAAACGAGATCATTCTCAACCACCTCATCCATCCCCTTGTATTTCACCCCAATATAGTAGCTTACTCGCATAGCGACTTTCTTCTTGACCACATCAACAGTTGTATCCGTGATTTCGGTCCTCATAGAGTGAAGCTTCGATCCCGTGACGTTGAGATGATCCATGAACTCTTCGTAATTGCGACCCTGCGAGATCCCCGGGTGGGTGGATGTATAGAGGTTGTGGCCCCATGCCAGGGTAAATGTTTTCGTAATCAGGGATTTTATCCTGTCGAGATCGGAGGATTGAGGTGGGGAGGTGGTAGAGAGGTCAAAGTCTGGAGCTGTAGCCTTAATCCAGGAGTGGGATACTGTGAGGAGCCTGTGATAGAGGGATTCTGAAAAGGCAGTGGCAGGCTCAGCTCGGGATTCGGACTGGCTAGACATGGCGATTCCCCGGTGTTCCGCCCTTCCTGTCTTCGAATCTGTCGCTGTGGTTCTAGAAAGCCCAGGTCAAGTGCTGATAAGTACGATCCGCGACCGATTGGAGCCGGTGATTAGCTAGGTACTCGTGGGAGCTTTCTGATCGTGAGCTGGGGGAGCGAGGCGCGGGCACTCACCATTCTTCCAACCTGCTTAGATAGCCCGTCCTTGGGTAGCTGCTGTACCCTCGCGCATGAGCGCGCTTACACAGATGCACGCTGGTCTCGAAGGGCAGGTTCTGAGACCTCAAGTCAGGGGAACTGCGTAACCGGTACCTAACGTAAGCGGCTCTTGGGGGACGGAGTATTGGCCGAGTCGCCGTGGTTGTTTCGCGCGAACATTACGATGACTTCCGAGGGCATGGCCTGATAAAGCAATGGAAAGCTCTTGGAAACATAGTTTGCGTGGGGTGTCACATGTAACGTTTCTTCACTTCTCACAGACTCCAAACGTTTTATCAGCACACCTCTACTGACTCATTCCACTTCCACACTGGAAGAAAAACGAAGCGTCAGAAGTGCGATTGGCACAGAGTTCAGAGAGTTACCAGGCCTCTTAGTGACACCAGACTATTACCTAAATTGGCAAGGGTAACACACAACCCTCCGACATCGATATGCAGTCATCTTCACAACGGATGCCCACCAACTCACGGAGCGTCAGCGCTAAGATTTACCTGGATTTCGGGGGGAGTCCTCCGGTAGTTCCACGTTTCCACGCGGTGTGTATCGTCAGGCTAACTGCATGGGGCAGGAAGAACAAGATATCACTCAGATAGACTGAGAAAAACCGTAGTTGGCAAAACAACCCCGCACGGCTAGCACGGCTATCGCAAGACTTAGCGCCAGCATTGAACGACTGCAACTGTAACATGAGCTTGTCGAGAGGTTTGGCGCCATTATTGGCATCTGACCACCCCCATGATGATTCAAGTGGAGGCTGGAGGGGGTTGGAGGGGCGCCGGGATCCGATGCTCCACATTGACATGCCTCCCGCGAGTATGTCAAGCTCTTTCTTGCAGAGTGCGTATAAGGACTCCATGGTGGCACGTTGAATCGATCAAACTCTCTCCACAACGATGCGTTTCCTCTGGATTGCCGCCGCCTTTTTAGGTCTTGTGAACACTGGCCTTGCACTCCCTTCTACCAATGCACGCAGCCACGTCCTACATGAAAAGAGAAATGGCGTTTCTCTCGCTTGGAAAAGGCATTCCCGTGCTTCTTCTACGGTTACCTTACCGGTCAGAATTGGACTCAAGCAGAGAAACCTAGAGCATGCGGAACGCTTTATCATGGACTTGTCGGACCCTTCATCACCGAATTTTGGCAAGCACTGGACTGCCGAACGAGTTGCCAACACGTTTGCTCCGGCGAAAGAATCTTCGGATGAAGTCGTCAACTGGCTTGTGGCTTCTGGCATTGAGAGCAGCAGGCTAAAGCACTCAGTCGGCCGTAACTGGATCGAATTTAATGCCACAATCTCGGAAGCCGAGCGCTTGTTCGACACCGAATATCACTTCTATCAACACAAACAGTCCGGCGGCTTTCGTATTGCATGCGACTCATACGGTCTTCCAAAGCGCGTGAAAGAGCACGTTGACTTTGTCATGCCCACTATTCAACTAGACGGCTTGAAACCTGTGGCAAATAGCAGACCGACACGTCAAGCGCCAGTTCCGATTACTGGCCTTAGTGGCGTTTCAAATTGTAAAGAACTGATTACCATTGAGTGTTTGCGTGCGATCTATCAGTTTCCAGCAGGGCAGTATAATCATAGTGGCAATCAGCTCGGTATTGGGGAGTGGGCGGACTATCTGTATCTACCGGACCTCAAGATATTCTTTGAGAACTTCACCTCCCCTGAGATTCCTCCGGACACAGTCCCAGAGTTCATCAGTATCGACGGCGGTAAACCTTCCAACCTTACCGTAGCCCAAGCCGGAGAAGTGATCGAGTCCGCGCTTGATTTTCAAACTGCCTACTCGATAATCTGGCCGCAGCAGGCGAGGCTGTACCAGAATGGCGACAGTGTCAACGTCGACAGCGTTGGCACGTTCAACATTTTCCTAGACGCCCTTGACGGCTCTTATTGCACGTATCTCGGTGGCGACCAGCCGTACATTGATCCTGCATACCCGGATCCAAACGAAGGCGGCTATACAGGACCGCTTCAGTGCGGCGGAGCACCCATTTCGAACGTCTTCTCCTTCTCGTATGGCCAAATCGAAGGCGCACTTCCTCGATTCTACCAAGAACGGCAATGCCACGAATGGATGAAACTTGGCCTACAAGGTGTGAGCATCATTTTCGCTTCCGGTGATTCAGGGGTGGCGAACCGCTACAACGCAGGCTACAATAACAGCTGCCTAAACGCTCAATACGGCTACGTGGACACCAATGGCACCCGCTTCTCGCCGTCTTTCCCAGTCAACTGCCCGTATGTAACTTCTGTCGGTGCTACCTGGCTCCTGAATGGTTCCATCTACGGCGGAGAACAAGCTGTTGCCTATCCGGACAAGAATAACTCCCTGTTGGATTACTACAGCGGCGGTGGCTTCTCAGACGTTTTCGAGATGCCTGCCTACCAAGCCTCTGCTGTCACAAACTATCTGCAGAATTACGCTCCCGACTATGGCTCCAGTGTCTACAACAATTCTGGCCATGCACGTGGCTTTCCCGACGTCTCCGCCATCGGACTGAACGTGACGACTGTCTATCTTGGAAAGACTTACGGGTTTGGCGGCACATCCGCGTCCGCTCCCATCTTTGCCTCCATTATCACGCTCTTGAATGAGGAACGGCTGCAGGCTGGCAAAAGTCCAATTGGGTTCCTGAATCCTACCTTATACGCTTATCCGGAAATGTTCAACGATGTAACGGTGGGCTCCAACCCAGGCTGCGGTACTGACGGTTTTCCAGCTGCGCCGGGATGGGATCCAGTGGTAAGCATAAGCGAGCGCTATATTGCCCGGCAATGGCTGACTTAGCTAGACTGGCCTTGGGACGCCCATATATCCGAACATGAGGGATGTCTTTTTGTGCTTGCCCTAATCCGATTGATCGATTTTTGCGTTACCAAGGGTGGGTGCAAGAAATCACGGCTGCGTAGTGTGATGACATCTGTTGATTTCAGGCCTTTTCCAGCTTTGGGGGTTCGCCCGTACACTAAAAACTAATGACCTCGTACAACAGTATGTCTTTACAGCAGACCTTCGAAGCATACCAATCTGTAAAAGCTATTTCAGCCTGTGGTAGCGACCGGCAGGTCGCCAGGAGATTGAAACAGTTCGCCTAGACAACTTGACAAGATTAGCCGTGACTTCTTGCACTGATCTTTGTATGCTTCGAGAACGCATTGCTCTGATGCAGTTGCCAGTCCATTGCGGGATTTGATGCGCATGATAATGTAAGTGCACGATATAAGAGAGATATATAGACTTATATCCATCGCAACGTCTTTTAAGACTACTTTGATGTTACGTTATTATTGCGCTCGCAGTTGCGGCATTCCCTAAAGCGCGTGATCTAGAAGACTTGCGCAAGATCTGCTGGTGATACTCGATAGCCATCTTACTTTTTATTGGCTCCTCTAAAAATAGTAGCAAATGATTAATTATTGCAACATCAAGATGCGATCAAATCACTAGACCTTTCTCCTGTCGACAATATTCGACTATACTTGTTCGGAACTTATTTAACCTAGGTAGAGCGTGTCGTTTATACTAAGTTTAAAGGACTTCTTAAGCTCAACTCTACTTCACTTTAAAACACTTTATAAAGTCAAATATAGATAAGACTAGACTTACCTAGGGTATATTTATATATTCTTAATCTTACTATAACTCTCTAAGAAATATATATTTAGCGAAGTATAGAGAAGTGGCATTTTTGTGGCACTTTAATTTAAAAGGAAAATAAATAATATTATACTAAGTGCTGTGATTAGAGATGGAAATATAGTAATTTATACTATTAGTACTAATAATATACTGGTAATGTGATATAGCTGCTACTAAGTTTATAATCTTAATAAATACTTGTTCTAGAACACTATATTATATATTATATATTATTAATATCACTCCTATATAAGGTGCTAGCTATCTAGGTATTATAACTATATCACTATAGATAACTATTTAATCTACCTCCCTATAATTCTACCACCAGCTTCGTCGTACTTATACCGGCCTTAGATCTCTTTAGCGTATTATTAATATACTCTAAGCCCTTACTGATAATAGTTAGTAGTAGGAGGTACTTTAGCTTTCCACTCTGTAATATAGGCGTTATAAAGTCTTAGAAGATAGGTGTAGTAATATTATTAACTATAAAGATTATACTAGTCTTAATATTCGAGGGTATACTATTAATAGGAGGTGGATATATATAGGTGAGATAGCTACTACCTAGCTTCTTAAGGATTATAAGGTTATAGGAGTATATCTTAGGAGTTAAGATAGTATTAAAGATACTAATAAAATTAGATTTACTAGCTATAGCAGTATTAATAACGTTCTTAACGACTAAGGAGTCGTTATAGTTAAAGACTTAAGTGGCTCTATAGCGCTTGACTAAGTTATAGTTATATACACCAGTGATAGCGATGATATTTATTCCAGTGGCGGCAGCGATCTGGGTTGTCATGGAGCCGACGGAAGAGGAAGCGCCGTACACGACGAGACCCTAACCGGGTAACGGTTAGGGTTAGGGTTAGGGTTAGGGTTAGGGTTAGGGTTAGGGTTAGGGTTAGGGTTAGGGTTAGGGTTAGGG
>JAGFMK010000440.1:0-24250 GCA_021030975.1 Lichenothelia convexa | reverse complement strand
GGGTGTGCCGTGGACGCATGGGGGGGAGGTGAAGGTGGAGACCGGGAGGGAGATTGATAGAGTGCAGGTTGGGCCGTTGATGAGTTGGGTGCATTTGGTTGTGGCGGCGTTTGGGGCTTTGGGGGCTATGGTGTTTGTGCTTTGGTTGGGTGTGGGGGAGGACCTGTGGCAGAGGGTTTGATGGACAGAGGGGGGATGATAGAGCTGTGGCATGCGTGTCCTTGCTACTATAAGTAGCGGTTTTCTCGTTGGAGTCGTGGTATATGAGCTGTGATGTTCTGCTCTCTGTACCTGTGCTAACTTCAGCGGCTCACAAGAGAGAGTCGACCTCCAAACGGCCGATCATTATGTCGATTTTGCAATGTGCCGAACGTGATATGCGCGAATGTCCTGCGGTGTGAACGGGAATAAAAGGAGACTTTGACGAGGACTCGTGGTCGAGCGTATCGTCGAGTTGTGGGAGCTTAATACGCGCGACGTGGCTTCAACGTAGTAATATTGCCTTTGATCATTCGCTTACCTTATGTTCCGCAACATGCCCTTCTCTTCCCGCTCGTCATCACCATCATCATCATCGTGGACAATCTTCATTATTCTTACCAGGAATGCTCTTCATTGTCGTGTACCGACTCCTGTATCACGCTCACCAAGCCCATCATCTTTATCATCATCCTATCACAGCGATCATGAACTTCCACGCATCCCAATCTCACACCGTACTCGTTCGTAGTCCTTTTCTTCGAATATACCGCCTCAACCTCTACGGATCCCATGTGGAAACCGTACTGCATAACCACGTACATGCCAACTTGAAATCTAACACAAGTGGTCTGCTATATATACCAACTCCTTACGAGTACTGCCACATCGATCATTCGGATCCGTAGTTCTCTAGTGGGCGCTGGGGGCTACGATATATATACGCACTTGCTCAGCGTGCAGTAAATCCATTAGCGTGCACATGCCTTAAGGCTACCGTGGCTACTGACTGATCCATCATACAAACGAGCACATAAAGCCCGTGTACAAAAAGATAGGTAGACGAATTCTGGGGGAAAATGACCCGAATATCAGGTCCAGCTAACTGGCGTTGAAAGTGAGGTATACGAGCAATTCTGTTTATGAACCTTGTCAGTGTTTGTAGAGTGGATTGACTGCCCCAGGAAGAATGTTATATCCGTAGGACGTGTGGGATCTCGATGTCGTGAAACTGAAGGACCAATAACAAACGCAGCTGGCCCCTATCCTTGGTGCTTTCAGCCGAATGTAGACTGCGACAAGAATAAATAGGCAGGTAGAGGGTCTTCGAATCACGCAGGCTGTTTCTTGTTCGCGATAAGGACTCTAGGTATCTTCTCGGCGAGGAACTCGTTCGAGCTGCTGCGACGCGTCTCCCGGAATTCCGAATATTTAAACCGCTCTAAGGAAAAGGTTTCGACGGCAACTGGTTCCCATCAGGTACACCATGGGAGCGCTGTGGGCGAGCGGCGCGCAGGAATGTTTTCGACGACGGATTTATCTGGTATCCAGAGCTTTGAGGCCGAGGTGTCTATTATGAGCATCACTGCTCACTTTACTCTTCATCGCCGTGTTGTTATCTCTACCACTATCATCAGCCTCACGACAGACATCTCCACCATCATTATTATCGTACCTTTTCAGTCTCATCATCACCGTGTTCACCATCAACACCTGTCACCAATACTCGTCACCACAGTTATGCACACGAAAAAGAACTTGTGTAAGGTTCTGCCAGGTACTGTACTTACCGAAGCTTGCTCTCCGCCTACACAACTTTCACTGACGGAACGGATGGCTTCGTAGTATGGGCTGTCGGTTCACCATTCGGTCTTGCCATCTAGCGGGTATTTGTAGAGTCCTGCTGCTGTGTGCGCACAGTGCCTTGAGAGAACGGAAGGGCGAGAGTGGAAAAGAAGGCAATCTTCTGACTTAGATTTTACATCTTTATGAACGAAGAAGGCTACTGTGGACTTTTGCATAGTGCCCGTCATATAACATACTACAATGGCGTTGATAATTCTTAGATTTGATGCGTTGTAATTGGGATATTCTCAACTGGGATATTCTCAACTGGGATATTCTCAACTGGGATATTCTCAACTGGGATATTCTCAACTGGGATATTCTCATGCCTATGGATGGGTGCTTGCAGAAACGAAGTAGTTGGCTTTGAATTATCTGGAAACATCTCTTTCTGTCGGTTTTTGTACCTTGGGATCTAGAACGAAGTCACGACGATGCGTGCTCAGCGGATTGGTCATAGTGCCAGATCGAAGCGAGTCTCCAACCTCGTAGCCCATGCCAGAACACACCGTATCTTTATATTTGAACTCACCCTCGATAATGACCTTTCGCGGCACCAGAGCGGGCAGCGGAGGGTTTTCGGTACCACAATCATTCTTTATGAAGTTGCCCACCCGACGTCCTGACAGAACGAGTACGGACTGAGGCCGTGACCAGGCCAATGCACTCCTAGCAAACATCTTCAATCTTCTGCTCCCCTCCCTCTCTAGGCCCCAGATCCGTCTTTAACGTCCGCCCAAACAGCTCTAACAGCATCTCGAAGCATATCTTCGAAATCGCCGGATCGTATCGTGCCTTGCTCAGCTCATCCCGGATGAACGCATCTGTCAAAACTGAATCAGCCCTTTTTGGGCTCAAGTCACCGGGTGCATTGAGGGATCAAGGACCGCTTACGTTGCGCCCAAGCAATCTCATACCAACTGCAGCACACCCCCTCCTCCTCCAACACTCTCCTAATCAGATCCCTCCCCTCAGCCGGCACATGCCCATCCTTCTTCCCAAACACCATCACGAGCTCCCCCCTGATGCCGGCAGCCCTAGCCAAACTATCGTCCTCCTTCCCCGCGCCCAAGGAATGGCTGTGCAAGTCGGTCGCAAAGTAGCATATCGCGGCGGAGATGCGCGGGTCCAGGGCGCAGCGGTAGGCGAGGTGGCCGCCGAGACACATGCCTGTGGCGCCGAGGAGGCCGGTGCAGGTTGGCAGGGAGAGGAGGTGGGCGATGGTTAGGGAGGAGTCTTCGTCGTAGGCGGATAGCTTCTGGTTGGGGGAAAAAGAGATAGTCAGGGGATGTGAGACTTGTAATTTTGGTGGTGTCTGCAGATGTAGGATAAGGAGGAGGGGAAAGGGAGAATGGGGGGGAAAGAGGGAGGTACTTTGGTGATCTTCCATTCGTTCCCCTTGTCTGTGCCTGGGCCATCGTAGGCGAGTGGTTCGGGACCGGTGAATTCGTGGTAGGAGGATGGTGCGGCGACGATGTAGCCTTGGCCGGCGATTTGGCGAGTGAAGCGTTGGACGGGACCGGTTACTGCAGATCTAATAGTCAGCTTCTATTTGCTGCTGTCCATGTAGCAAGGGAAAAGAGCCTCCTGGCTGGGCGTACGCCTCTCTGCGGCGACGAAAGTGTTGGAGGTTAAAATATAGTTTCTTACCTTGGTAGATCTCACTAAACACCACAACACCCGGAAATCTCGCCTTGGGGTAGTTGGGGATGGTAGGGTGGAAAATGAATATGCCTGGCTCTGTCTCAGCGGAAATGGGCACGTGCTTCCTGAGCGGAGGTGTACTGTGTGCGCACGCATGTCGCCGCCATGTTGAGTGGGCAC
This sequence comes from Lichenothelia convexa, assembly GCA_021030975.1. NCBI lineage: Eukaryota > Fungi > Ascomycota > Dothideomycetes > Lichenotheliales > Lichenotheliaceae > Lichenothelia > Lichenothelia convexa. The sequence goes on along the minus strand of JAGFMK010000440.1, from coordinate 20,602 downwards.
GTCTTTGTATGTTTCTTCGATTAACATGGTTGCTGTTCTACAGTCTGTTATTCTGTGGAGACAGTGTTGGCACGTATGAAGTATGAAGTAGAAGTTGATGCTAAAAGACCCCGCGATCGGCGGTGGGAAAGGGGGGATGTGGGGTAGTGGGGCAGGGATTGCTTGGGGGCACAGCACGCCCTTCGAATGATTGACAAGCAAGTAGGGCGTTCTGCCGTTAAATATAACAATATCATTAGTATGGGATCGTAGTGTGACAAGAGCTGCTTGCTTGCGCGACTGAGTGTCAAGTCGACCAAGATGGTTCACATTGAGCCTTTCGAGGTTGAGCAGGTGAGATGACTTTTCAATACAGGACATTATTTCTTAGGCATCATGAATGGTTTCCTTGCTCCCAAGATCATCCTCTGAACACGAGTGGAAAATATAAATGTTGAAACGGAGAATGTGAGCACTTCACGCTAGGATTCTTTATCAATGTGATGATAATAAAGCTCTGTTCGAAAGAATTGTGGGCTCTTCTCGGTTTCTTTTCCATGACATCTACGTTCTTCTGTCAATTGAGAATGTATCAGTTGTCTTCTCTTTCATGATCGTGATCAGAAACAATGCTGTTCGGAGTAAAGCACCTATGCACAGCTCTCTAACAAAGCACAATCCAGTGGATGGACAAATACGAAACAATCTGCACCCACAACATCGCCGAAACATGCTGCGCCTCCATCTCCCTGTCCGACCTACAATCCCTCTCCAACGATAACAGCACCGAAACCAAGCCCATGGTCTCCCCCTCCCAAAAGCTCACCTACGGCGCCATCCGCGGCTCGGACGCTCTCCGCTCCAACCTCTCCCGTCTCTACTCCTCCAAACTCCCCTCCTCCTCCGCCCTCCCACCAGACAACATCCTCATCACCCCCGGCGCCATCGCCGCAAACTACCTCCTCTTCTACACGCTCGTCAAACCCGGCGACCACGTGATATGCCACTACCCGACTTACGCGCAGCTGTACAAAGTCCCCGCTTCCCTGGGCGCCTCGGTATCGCTGTGGAAAGCCCTCCCTGAGCATCTCTGGATCCCGCGCATCGAAGATCTTGAAGCCTTGATCCAGCCTGGCAGAACCTCCCTGATCGTGCTGAACAACCCGAACAACCCCACCGGCGCTATCCTGCCCCGTTCCCTCCTCCAATCTATTGTCGACCTAGCGGAGAAACACAGCATCACGATCCTCTCAGATGAAGTCTACCGTCCGCTCTTCCACGGCGTGTCCCCCGTCTCTCCAGACTTCCCGCCGTCTATCCTGTCCTTGGGGTATGAGAACACAATCGCAACAGGTTCCCTCTCCAAAGCCTACGCCCTGGCCGGCATCCGCGTCGGCTGGCTCGCCTCCCGCTCCCGCGCCATCATCGAAGCGTGTGCGGCCGCGAGGCATTACACCACCATTTCCGTGAGCCACCTCGACGACGCTGTCGCCGCATTTGCATTGTCGCAGTCCACAGTACATAACCTCCTATGGCGGAACATCCAGCTCGCGCGGGGTAATCTGGAGATGCTGGACGCGTGGATCAAGGAGCATGAGGGAAGGGTGGAGTATGTGCGGCCGGTGGCGGGGACGACGGCGTTTGTGAGGTTTTCTGGTGAGGAGGGACGGCCGGTGGATGATGTGAGGTTCTGTGAGATGGTGCTGCAGAGGACGGGGGTGTTGTTTGTGCCGGGGAGTAGGTGCTTTGGGAGTGAGTGGAGGGGGTATGTGAGGGTGGGTTTTGTGCAGGAGACAGAGGTGCTGAGGGAGGGGTTGGAGAGGATGAGGGAGTTTATGAGGAGGCATTTTGGGGAGGTGCCGTTAGCGGAGTGATGACTGTCAGAGTTGGGCCGAGTTTGTCTGCCTAGGTAGAATCGTTTTGGCAGGCGGTAGGGGTTGCGTGGGGTTCTATATTTCCGAAGATGAGTGTGTCTGATGGACGGAGTGAAGATGTTGGGAGGGTTGATAGAGAGCGACGTAATGAGACTGGAAATACTGATGTTCTTCGAAGTTAATCTTATGAGTGCTAACAAGAGATGATTGTGTTTGCCAAAAGATAACCCTGAGATTGTATTTGTGGAGGAGGTGAGGTGTTGAGGAAAGGTTTGAACAGGATGAAGGTGCCGTTGGCGGAATCATGCTTGTACGAGTGAAGACGCTGGCCGACTGGGAGTAGCTATGGTGGGAACGAGTGGAAGGGGTATGTGAGGATCAGGTCTGTGCTACAGAGATAGTGGTCGAAGCGATGGGGAGGCTGAACGGAAATTGCGGGGCTTATCTTGTTCGCAAGATGAAGGGTTTTGTGGAGAATGTTATTGATGAGTGCTGTTGACGATGGTGCCAATGCAGAGCGCGTGGACTGACATAGTCGATCCAGGCTGGCAGCAGCTAGGAAGGGGACGATGCAATGTTGAGAGTAGATCCGCAAGCTACTTGGACAAAGCTTCGATTTTGATGTTCATTGCGTATATCCCGTCAGACGGTGGCATCAGGTATCGTAAGATTCCAGTGCACAGACTCGTTTTTTACGCTCATGTCATTTTTGCTCGGTATGGCTAGGGTTCAACGTCCGGATATAGATGCGGTGTCCAGGAACGGTATGGAGTGAGACCCTTGTTCTTGCATAATAAGGCAAGCTGATGGTTGCACGCGTGCAGAGTCCAGGGAGTGTAAGAGGTAGATAGCATTGGTCAACAGCGCCAAGCAAAGTCGGATACAAGCATCACTTTGATTTGACCCTAGTAGGTTGGGGTTGTCGACGAGGAGAGCTACTGCTGCCGATGCCATTGCGCAAGCAGCACGAGAAGCCAAGATGCCAAGTCACGAGGGTCCTGGGGATCTCGAGTGAAGGGTCCATCACGAGACGAGACGAGAGCTTGAGATTATCAATCATCACCTCAAGACGCAGGGTCCTGCTTGGTGCATTTTGCAACTTTTGCTCTGATTCGATATACCAGTCTTGATTGTTCAGCTGATGCATTGCACTTTGGTTCCGGTCACGCGCAGGTGGAAAGCGGTCGCGATGTTTTGTTGAAGAGGTTTCGCACGTTCGTCTTGAGCGTCTTTCCGTGATGCTATCGGCACTTTCTTACAAGGTCGACCGGAATTAGAATGTTAAAAGACGGCATACCAGGCTTACTCTGGTCCCAGTCATGATTATTGATATCGAAACCAGGTCCAGCGGAAGCGGCTTCCTTGATTTCTGGGTTGAAAGACCACTACTTGAGCACTCATTATCGGACAAGGGTCGGCTGCGATGACCCTTGGCATTGTGCCTTGCAGTCAGCTGCCCTGGACGGATACTTGCATTGCCTTGGCGGCGACAAATGATGTGGGGCGTGGTCATTGCGCTCGGGATCTCGTTTCACCTCTGCATTTTCTCGGGTCTTTCCTACGTGGCAAACTTGAATCTCTCGCGTGCTCTCAGAAGCCTCTGGAAACCAAGAAATCAGAGCGCAAAGTGCAAGAGGCAAATGACGAGAGTGTGGAAATCTCCCCAATAAGTTTCTTGGATGCTCCGTTCCAAAGTCGTCCGCGGGCCGCAAGGACGTTTCATGTCTCACCGCGGAATTACTCACTGCGATCGCCTGCTAGGATCATGGGTCGAGAACAGCAGGAAGGAGCTGCCGATTCCGTAATCGATCTGTCTGCCGCATGTACCCACAGATCGTATCTTTATTTGTTCGCAAACAGAGGCGTCTACATGTGAAGCCCGCATAAGCTTTGTAATATATAATTTTGTCTTTACATGAAATTCAATTCTCTTTGTATTGACTACCACTCATCGTCCTCACGGACGTCCCTCCGCTAGGACGACAGCAGCGTGAAATCAAGCATTTGACGGTCCACATTTCCTCGGCAGAAGCGGCACCAAGTGGGACCGACTTCAGCAAATTGCATCACTGCATAAAGGGGAAAGTGGTTGGAATCTCAGAGCAAGCGAGAATATCCGTTACGACAAGGTTTCGTAGCCAGCCAAAGGAATCGGAGATCGTATCCGGCAGGGATTTAGCGGCTAGACGGATCAAGTGCAAGGCAAGGGGTCGCGGAAAGCACGATGCATGATATCACCTGTCAAAGAACAGTAACAGCTTCACATCACCGTGATGACCTCGAGTGGGCAAAAGCTCTCTGTGCATTAGCTGTATTGGGCGAAAACAATTAACACACTGCAAGCTGAGTGGTGGAAATGCCCCTTAGCTTAGGTACCAATGGAAACTCACGGCAACGGTCGACTCGCCGCAGGTTGGTTCTGAAACTGATTAATATTGCAGCCGTGCAACGCCTACGTCACAATGGCGGATGCCCGCGGACATGACTCCAGCCTTCTCATAAAACTCTAAAGCTCCCAAGCATTCCACGCTCCCACTTGTCGTCCAGCAAACAGGCACTTGACAACCAGCACCTCTCTCTCTCCTTGCCTCCACGTCCCTTCAGTGCACTTGGCACCTCACTTTTTGCACAGACAATCTGCTTTGACGGTGTTTCTTGCTTTGAATCTTCACTCTCAGTCAAGATGACGTTCGACGAGAGATATCTCGACGCGGCGGTCGATTACGCACTGAAGAAGCGTGGTAACAATGCGTTGAATGTCAATGGTATGTGCCCATGAACTAGGCGGGCGTCAAGCTGCATTATCCTGCGAACCGACAATATACTGACAGCGACCAGCTGGCGTTGGTGGTTCACCAGACCTACAAATAACCACCCACGGTTCGGATTGGTACTGGGCTGTCTGCGCTCTAATGACCTTTTCGACCTTCGTCTTCCTCGGCCTTTCCCTAAGGAAGCCCCGCACTCATCGTGTGTTCCACTACATCACCGCCGGTGTCACTATGGTAGCTGCCATCGCCTACTTCAGCATGGCTTCGAACCTGGGTCAGACGCCGATCGTGATTGAGTTCGTGCGGCCCAATGATCATCAACTTGGCTCAAGTTACCCTGGGCAGACCCGTGAGATCTTCTACGTTCGATACATCGACTGGTGAGTAGTGCTGGTGTACTCTCGCGACCTCTATGGTATTGACATTGGCTTAGGTTCATCACAACCCCTCTGCTTCTCCTCGACCTTCTACTCACCGCCGATATGCCATGGCCCACGATCCTCTGGACCATTCTGGTCGACTGGGTCATGATTGTCTGCGGTCTAGTCGGCGCTTTGGTTCGCACCAGGTACAAGTGGGGCTATTATGCATTCGGTGACGCCGCCCTTTTCTACATTCTCTTCCAACTCTGCTGGGAATCTCGCAAGCACGCCTTCGAGAAGGGCAAGGACATTGGCCGCGTCTTTTTCATGTGCGGTACTCTGACTGCCGTCCTCTGGTTCCTGTACCCTATCGCTTGGGCTCTTTGCGAGGGTGCTAACGTCATCCACCCCGACTCGGAGGCGATTTTCTACGGTGTTTTGGATGTGTTGGCCAAACCAGGGTTCGGTGCTCTCCTCATCTGGGGCCACCGCAACATCGACCCAGGCAGGCTTGGCCTCAAGATCCGCGAATATGACGAGGACCCAGCGCTTCACCGCGAGAAGCACACCAACGGCGTCAGCAGCGGCATCAACGGCGTCAACGGCGTTCACGACACCACGACTGGCGCAGCCCACGTCTAGTCAGCCTCAGTTATTGCTGCAACGCCTGTTGGTCAGAAGGGAGACATTGGATTTGAACAGATCTCTCATTGGATCATTTGGGTGCTTCTTTTAGCGTCTTTACGATACCATGGTCGCGAATATGGAATTCTGAGATGGAGCCAGTGGCATTTCCTTTAATAATATTTGTAACTTGCTGCATTTGAGCGGCTTAATACCTTTTGCCTGCAAACTGTGTACTCTAATTCGGGACATGCAGCCGTAGGAAATACAGCTATTCCACTTCAAGACCTGTCCTAATGAAATTGAACAATAGTGGCTTCGACCAGAACGCACATCCGGATGTTTTATGCACAAACCCAGTTTTGTCGTTGAGAGCAGTAACTCACCACGTCCGTGCCATGCTACCTTAGCTGCCTTTAATTTTTCGAACCATCCCAGCGCTCTATTTCGAGCCAAGAATGCGAAAGGCAGGTGCAGTCAGGCGACTATATATCTACCGAAACATGCAATCTACCGACTACCTCACCCCAGCATTTATGGGCGGGGGAGGCTAGGTATCTAACTGCGAAGGGTTTATCATCCTGCAGACTTTCCCCAGCAGGCCCCTTATGCAAAGCACGGATCCGTCTCTGCCCCTACTCCATCGCCCCAGAAAGAAACGTGGAGACAGTTGCAGGCGGAGAACACGCCTCCTCTTCCAACGCAGTCATCCACGAATAAACCCCCCCGGGAAGCGCATTGGTAGCTACCAACGGAACGGACCACTTGTATCTCAAGTGTTTCGAGTATTACTTGCACGATCATCGGTTGCCCCCAAGTTCAGGGATAGGAGGATGAATCAGAACCCGTGTCTGGCTGATCAGGAGCATCGCGCTTCATCGAGCCAGACATATAGCTTTTGAGCTGATCCGATAACTGACAGCACAGCGTGTCTATATAATTTGCATGTCTTTTACTTCGCTGGGAACTGGACAACCTCTGCAAGCAAAGAGGTGGCCAAACACATGGGGACTCCGTTTATCGACCATTAAATGAGAAGAAATTCGACCCATCGAGTCATGCAATTGCTTCCTCATTACTTCTTTCCATACTTTTTCAGCAACCCTTCCATAATCCTCATAGCGCCCGATCTATATCCGCCTCCAAATAGCGAGTAGTGATTTAAATGATGATACCTAGATTCCGCACCATTAGCCTTGATCCTTTTCACCGACACCGCTCCAAACTGTTCAAAGGCCCTCCCTCATCCGCCCACTCCTAAAATCCACACCCACGAGGAGATCGCCACTTACAGTTCATACAAACTAACCCTGTCTTCCCACTCCGTTACCGGCTCCGTCTTCGCACAAACCGAATGATACTCCTTCCAGAACGCACTCCCCTCCTTACCCCACGGTCCGCCAAACATCCGCATAATACCGACCTCATACTCGGCGTGCGCCCAACAAGCCGACGGATCGAACACCACGTCCTCGACCTCGCCCCTGCCGCCAATCCTGCCTCTGCCAGCATTCCCGCTCCACAAGTCCCCATGCACGACGACGGGCGTGACACCCTTCCCATTGTTCAGGTGCGAGTCGGCGAGCAAGCGGGGCACGACTTCGTCCGCGGTGCGCGTTACCAGGCTGTGGAGTTCGGGATCGGAGCGTGATGCGCGCTGGAGTGTCTCGCACCGGGTGAGGATGAATTTCAGGCGGTGCTCTGCGTAGAAGGCCGCCCAGGAGGCGGTGTACGGGTTCGGCTGCGGGGTGTCGCCGCAGCAGGTGGGCACGGGGAAGCCGAAGACGGGGCGGGAGTGGCCTTCTGGGATGGGCGCCGGCGTGATGTGGAGTTTCGCGAGCTTCGCTGCTAGGGACTGCGTGTTTGGTTTGGGGCTTGATGAGGAGGGGCGGGCGGAGAGGTCGAGGAAGTCGGTGACCAGGAAGGATTTGTTGGGGGAGTTGGAGAGACGGCCGTGGCCGAAGGAGCGCGGGCAGAAGGTGGGCACGGCGGCGTGGATTGCGTTCAGGGATGCGTGTTCGCCTTTTTCGCTATCGTCAGCTTGTTGGTCTTGTGTAGATCGAGCGGACGTGGTATCTACTGCATGATGATCACTGGGTTGCGGAAGGGAAGTAAGACCTTTGAACATAAGCTCCGCATCCTTTCCGCTCCCTGTCTTCATGAAATAATTCTTCTCTGACCCATCAGGCAGTCTGGTGGTGATCTTGGCTGTGGAAGCTGATGACATGCCCCCGCCGCCATGGAAGGAGACTTTGGTGTTGTCAGGGTTGAGGGATAGGAGGTCTATCACTGCACGATCGAGTTTCATGGCTGTATGTAGGAGTCTGCTCGTAGAACGCAATGGCATTCACTTTTAGAATCTTTGAATGCACGAGTTATCGACATTGCAGCAGGGACCCATTCGCGTTATGACGTCTTCAGTTCGACCATGTGGACTTCCTGCGCGACTCTTGGATTTTATCCCAACTGAGCTGGGAGGAGTTCTTCGCCGGCACCTCCATGGTCAGTGAAGTTGTTGCTCAGATATCAATTCGACTTGTAAACGAAGAGTTAGCTGCCGTCCATCTGCCTCTGGCGATGGCGAATTCAACGCCCAGTCGTGTCGGTTAAGCCAACCCCAGGTTGTAGAGACGTCACGCTTAGTCAGTATTGTAAGTCGCAACCACGTGGAAACCTACTGATAAAACCTGATGCAGTCGTACCATCTCCGCTGCCCCAAATATGGTCAATGATGAAGATGCTGCTGTAGAGTCAAACAGGCCGAGAAGAAATCAAAACGAGGATAGTGAGCATATAGAGTATTCAAGAACTATTCCACAATCCTTAACACGCGATATTTCTCCTCCTCCCAAGTCAAACAAAAGAGCCTCAAGCTCCCCGCAAACTGATCCCTCAGCAAAAGCCACCACCAGTCTTCCCAACTCTGCAGCGATAGAAGCAGGCCTAGTCCAGATAGAAGACCACCTAGCATACTTCTCCTCTCACCTCTCCAAATTCATAAAACCACCACTGCAATTCGAGCCTAGGATCTCCATCCCGGAGTTTGTAAAGCTATACCAGCGGAACCAGCACCCTCACGGCCGGCACTTTGTGGTCCATCAGCATGACCATCCGATTGCTGGAGTGCATTATGATCTGCGGATTCAGATCTCGGAGACGAGTAGCATTAGTTTTGCGATGATGTGGGGATTGCCGGGCAACCCAAGAAGTAGGGTCACCAGATATGCTACGGAGACTAGGGTGCACAATCTGTGGGTAGGTTCTCTTTGTTGCTATCCTCCGTTCTCAACTGGGTCGTCTTTTTCAAGACCTCTTGGATATGGTTATAAATCGGTGCTTCGTAACAAATCAAGAGAAGCGTCCCTTTTTTATGTGCACCTCCAAAGAATATGAGCACGAGAGTCCCGTGAATTGTGTGACACTCATGTGAAGAGACATCTGCGGACGCATTGTATCTACTTCCTAACTTGTAAATGATATTGAACTCCTAAGTCTTCAGTGCTTCATAATCAAGATTACTGATAATACGTCCCACCAGAACCACCTCCTAGAAACCGCATCCCATGCAACCGGCTCCCTACTGATCTGGGACATTGGCGAGTACTCAGTCCTGCCCCGGCATCCTACCCAGCATCACCCCGAAACTGACGACGAACTCTCCTCTACGTCCTCTGCTTCCTTCGAAAAGTCCAACAACAAATCCTCCAAATCCGAAACGGAAAAGCTGCATGATTCGTTCAGACAGCGTCACGTCCGCCTCCGCCTTCGCGGCGTACGTCTCCCGCCTGGTTATACCATCGCCCTGCGACTGCCGCCTGAAAATGATCGCGCGCAGCAGCCCATTCGTCCGAAGACGAAGCGAAGTAAGAGAACCGCTCTTCCTGACGCAGGGACCAGGCCGAGGCGGATCATGACCGCGTCGTCGACGGACTCTGACGAAGATCAAAGCTACTGGACCCCAGACCCGCAATACGCGCCAGGCACATCAACTCCAGACGGCATAAGCAGTGGCAACGCAAATCAACTCTTAGATCCCGAAGCATCAATCTACCACAAAGAAGTGCAAGAACTCGAGGACGAGACCATCCGTCTCACTAACGCGTACCCAGGCGCAACGAACAGCATCGGTTCCATCCATCAACGGAAATGGTTCATCTCCCTCGACCGGGCGAATTCAGGGTTCGTCCGCGCGAAAGACAAGAGAACTGGGATGGTTACCTGGAGGCCTAGGATTACGCCCACAATCAACGGACTCGAAGGGAAACCTAGGGTTGTGGACGGTGACGACGATGGTGCTGGTGGTGAAAATGGTGGCAAAGCCGAAGAGGAGCCAGGCGGCTTCGAACCGTTCTTCGTCGGGGGAAGAGATTACGAACGGAGTGTTGTGACGGGGCGGTTGGGCAGGGAGATTATGGCTGATGAGGGGGTGGAAGGGTATGTAGGGCGGGTTAGGTGGAGGGGAATTCTGGAGTAAACAAGACCAGGCTGGACCCGATGACCTAGATGAGAATCTCATGTTCAAACGAACGTCGGTGGGACATAGCTCGGTCGACATGAACATTCTCAATCGAATTTCGCTGCCCCCAGCGTTCTACTGGGTAACGGGCGAGGAAATTGAGGGACGTGGCGAAAGCGTCTGTTAGGGAAGCGTAAATTCTCCCTTGCAAACATTCGTAACCGTTTGCACTAAAATTCGCCCTTGCAAAATTTGGTAACAGACTTTCCAGCCTCAGCTTTTTAAGCCCAGAAGAGGTGCAACACGCACCCCTATCATTGCTCTTTGGTTCTGACTTTTCCTCTACCGTTGAGATCAGTAGAGTACCTATTTTCGGGCGATCACCATAAGTATGCCGCATATGGCGCAGAGGAACCGCTGTAGATCAGAGACGTTCTTCTTCAGCTCGCTTATCATACTTCTTCCCCACTATAACACACTTTTTCCGTGCGGCGAAATCTGATAGAACCCAGACCCCTTCCCTTAGGGTTTTGGGGCGTTGTGGTCCCGCCAAATCAAAGTAATGAACAAGAATCCTCAGGATTCGTGGGAAAGCTGGGACATGATGCATGATGTTCTAGCTAGAGTTTTCACGATACACCGGTATCAGTAACATTCATACAGCAGAGCCAAGCTCTCTGAAAAAAGGGCACAAGAGGTTGTGTACCACATGTAGGTCGGGACTATTGCGAAGCACCGAATATTGCCGCTCTAGCATCGAACCCCTACCCCTGTGCTCCCAGACCACGAGGGAGCAAGGGAACTGGTAGTGGGGCAGAAGCGTAGGGTTTCCGGCTATTACATATATGTTCTCGGTAACTTTACCGGTTAACCATTTCACTGAAACTGCGACACGTCCGTTCACGCTCAGACCGGCAAAGCTACCAATTCAGCTATAGCTATTTAAGCATGTTCATTATTCTATTACTACCATGTAGCCGGCCTTGCCTCCGCCCTGAATCGCGGTTATTGGTATCATGTAACTCAGAGCTTTGTCCCTATTGAGAAGAAATTTCCATCCACTCCCGCCAAGCATCAACGTACCTCAGTTCTGACCGAGGGTGAAACCGAATCATTAAATCATCCTGCCCTTGACGGCACATCATCCTGTCCCTGGACAGCACACGAGACCTGCAGATTTAGCCATGTCTGGGGAAAGAGTAAAGAAGTTCATCATAGAGAGACGACGACCTTCTTCGCGGACACGCCCTTCTTGTGCAAATCCATAGCTTCTTGCACGCGATTGAGACCTTTGCCGACGACATGCGGCTCTGGCGCGACAATGAACTTGCCTTGTGCGAGAGCAGCTGGAAGGTAGTCTTCATAGATTACACTGCCGACCTCGTTCGCCATAAGCTCGCTGCCGAAGAGGAACTTGATGCCAACACGCTTCGTCTTGGATTTGACCCACATGGATCCAGTGTACCGTACAAAGCCAAACATGGCGCCGGCCATGCCCATCATGCTTGTTGGCAGCTCCTCGGGCAGACTAGCACTCGCCTGCGCGACGAATTTCTTTCCTTTCAATAAGGCAACAATGTCAATGCAGGGACCTAGTGAGGTGTCGCCAATAGCAATCGCACCGGCGCAATGTCTGTTCTTAAAGGCCTCGGTAATGTCTTGAACGACGCTCTTACTGTGGTAGTCAAATACTTCGGTCGCACCGAGCTTTCGAACGTAGTCAAAATTCTTAGGCGAGGCCGTCGTGATAACCTCGTAGCCGGCTGCAGTGGCAAGCTGAATGGCATTACTGCCGACGCTCGAGGAGCCGCCCCAGACAAGCAGTGTCTGGCCAGTCGATTGCGAAGTTTGCGATGTGGACACCGTCGGGTACTGGAGCGCGAGGAAGTCTTTTTGGAACAGACCGCAGGCTGCAGTGGATAGGCCGAGGGGCAGCACACAGGCCTGCTCATAAGATAGAGAGTTGGGAATAGGCGACGCCAGATTGTTCCTGATTATGGTATATTCCTGGAACGCGCCTTCGGGGGCACCGTTACTTCTTTTGTCCGAGCTGACTGCAAGGCCCAGGACACGGTCGCCAACTTGGAAGCGGGTTATACCCTTCCCCACTTCGACGACTTCGCCAGCCAGATCCCAACCAAGGATAACGGGGTATTTCAACCAAGGGAATACCAGAGCACCCATCATTGACTGCAACACCCAGTCGATGGGATTGATAGCGACTGCCCTGTTTCTCACCACGATCTCATTCTCACGCGGTGGGGTGTAGGGGGCGGACTTGACTTGGAGAGGATAGGCCGCTTTATCGGTCATCCATGCCGCTTGGTTGGAAGGCATGACTTGAGAGAGTTGAGTACGAGAAATTGACGAGATAGGAAGATTCTGAGATGTTATGGTGTCGCGAACTACGGTGTTAGGCAGGATGAGGAGCTTTAATAGTTTTCCAGTTACTTGCAGCTAGGCTATACAAGCTGCGTTCCTAGTATGCCCTCAATTGCGCGGGACGTCTAACGCCGCGGTGATACCGCTTTGGTTAACCCCATTACCGGGGTTGTTTTATTACAGCAAGAGACTAATGTGCCCCTGGCCACGAGAACTCACCTTACTGTAGGAGATCTGGTTTTCAATTGCCTAAATAGGAAATCCGTTATCTCCACGGACTCCGCTGACGTTAACCCCGCAATTCTCCGCCGGACGAACCTCCTTACCGCTTCTCCACTTATACACAACCCTCGGTGCAGAAGTTGAAGTGGTCTCGAGAATATCACAGAACATTTAATAGAACCGAACTGTTCAAGGATGTGCCAAGCCAACTCCTGGCCAGCCACATACTTCTAGTATTTCTCCCAAGCCGTTTCCAGCATCATCATAAGCCTATGAATTCCGCCTCTACCGCTTGCGGAACTACGATCGAACAACTTACAGATGTTCAGGAGGGCCGCCAACGGTTCGAAGTGTGGCTGCGACCACTGCAGCAAAAAAAAAATCAGAACCGGAGACATATGCTCAGCTAACAGGGAGAAGGCTAACAAAGTGCGCCTGCGGCTTGATATGTTAGCACACAAGTCTTACACAAAAGCGTTTGGGACATAACAACTGCCATTGCACTCTTCTCCTGGTTGGGAAATTTGTCCGGTGGGGAGTAAAGAGGTATGTATTACAATGCCCAGTTCATGAGAGTAACGTGCAGACCAGCTAGCACCACTCAATATCTATCGTGCCAAACAAAGGAGCCTTCGGATTACAAGCAATGGACCAAGCTCGCCGGATTTTCTTCAACAACTCGTACGCATGTAAACGACTCTACCGTCTCAGGGAAGCTTTTCGGTGCTTTGGCCGCTCGAATACACTCGCGACAACATACTGCTCTTTGGCCGCTCGAATATATCGCAAGACCATATCGGCCCAGTGCGAAGTCCGGCCTTGTTCCTTCTCCGGGTTTCAGCCACTGTGGAGGTCTTCTTCAGCGACATGCAATCTAGATCCACTCCAATGGGTGGATCAGCTCTGTCCTCAAAGCTCGATAGACCCAACTGTATCGATGGTCCAGTACAGCTACGTATGACGTGCGAACTCTATCGCCTGGTCTGGTACTCTGAGACAGCAGTCCGGATGGATTAGAAAGAAGCCCCTTGTCCAATAACCAGGCATTATTGTGACCCCGAAAGAGAACCTTTATAGAAGTCTGCGATCGTATTGGAGATGTAGACCACCGTGATGAACCGCTAGTGTTACATGGGGAAAGGCTCTCGATCATAGGAGAGCAACACGCATCCCACCATTCCACGGCGCCGAGCCTTCCTATTCCTTTGAGATCAGTATAGTACTAAATTCTGGGCGATCCTCATATGTATGCGCGGGAGAACTGCTGGAGATCAAAGCACTTTCCTCACTTCTCTCTTGCCTTACGTTTTCTCCGGGCTGATACGCATGGAGGACCTAATAGAAACCGGATCCCTTCCGTAGAGCTCTGGGAGGCGTTGGGGGTCTTCACGAGCTAAATGGGACAAGAATACTTCAGGTCCGGTAAAAAGATGGCGATTCTCGATGCGAAAACGGTGCAAGCTAGAGTTTTCAAAATACACCACTAATAATAAGATTTATAGCAGGAGCTCAAGCTCTCTGAGAAAGGCGCAAAAGGGTTCCTTATCTCCAGTATTTGAGAGGATGTGCAAATAAGAAGAGACTGGTGGTCAACTACACCTTGGAGGGTTGAGGTTGTATCTTACGGTCAGGTAGGCACAGGAACAAGGGTTTTTAGGTACATATAGCACATGTTACATACCAAGCTCTAGCACACCGGAAGCACGTGCCAGGGTGGGCACATCTGGGTACCTTTTTGCGACCTTACCTACCTAAGTAATAACTCGCTATCTCTCTAGCCGGCATGGGAAACCCCGTGCTTTCAGGGAACCACGAATAAGTCGTGGAGGTGGTGCTCAAGTTCGAAGTTCGAGCCGCATGCTCGCGGCTTTTACCCCGATTCCGTGTTGCATACGTTTGTATGGCATGCTTAACGTTATGCCTAACGTTAGGTATACTGACCGCTTTTCCTCACTGTGCGGACGCGTTACTTCGTGCCGCCGATAACAGTCGACTTACAAATGCCAGGCGATGAAAGGGTTTTGCCCCCAAGCATACAAACACATTCAGGACCTCGGGAGGGATATCGACAGTTCGTCGATGCCGTAGGGCTGAAGGATGTAGGATTCATTTGAAATCACGCCGCCACTGTGCTCGGATTCATCAGCACGCCGACAAAGAACGTCGCAGGGGTGTGTTGCAAGAGGTGATTAATGTGGCAGTGCCAAATCCATGCGTCATATGGAATCCTGAAGACCCGATTCGTATGCTGCAACTCACCCTTGGTTGCAAAACATCTTTCGTCATGTATGTTCCGTAGCATCTCGAATCAGGTTCAGTTGAGGGCTGCTAGCTTACTGCAGCCCAAGGTTAACATAAATACCTTGGCTTGAGAACCGGTGCGATGCATTCAAGGACGAGTAGCTAGCTGCCATCCCGAAAGGTCGACTTTCAGGCCCCGAAGGATTAAGCACATAGCTTGAGGTTGGCGAATATTACTAAGGGCACCGAGTTCAAACAATCTCTGGCGTGATAGTCCGAGATGGGTTCCGCTCCACCTGATATGGCAGCGGCGTTTCAGGTCAATGGTAAGCACACCACTCAACGAGCCAGCGTCCTGTGTTGACACGAGAGTGGAAAGGTTCGACGTTTCTGCCGCCCGTGCGCCACGACACGTATCCTTACATCGACCCAACGAAGTGCGATCTCTCCGGACGATATGCCTTCATCACTGGAGCGTCGAAAGGTATCGGACGGGCAACAGCTATAGCCTTCGCCAAAGCTGGCGTCGCAGGCGTGGCTATCGCCGCCCGTTCTCCCCTAGATTCGGCTGTGAAGGATATCCGGGAGGCCGCCAGAGGCGCAGGAAAGACCGAACCCAAGGTGGTGCCGGTTTCTCTTGACGTTACGAACCAAGCAAGCGTGGAGAAAGCGGCGAAGCTGGTCTCATCCGCGTTCCCACACATCGACATACTCATCAACAACGCGGGCTTCCTTGACATAGTTGGGCCTACCACAGCGGCCGATCCCGAGGCTTGGTGGCATACATGGGACGTCAACATGCGTGGCACCTTCCTCGTCACCCGCGCATTCATCCCTCTTCTCCTGAAGTCATCCTCGTCCCTGAAGACAGTCATCAATGTGTCCAGCAACGGCGCCGAGGTGGTGTATCCTGCATGTTCGGCGTACGTGCTCTCAAAGTTGGCGCTCTTGCGCTACGGAGAGCTCCTGAACGTGGAGTATGCGGCGGATGGCCTGCTTGTCTATGCGGTACACCCTGGGGGTATTCTGACGGAGATGGGCTTGCGAGCGCCGGAAGAGGCGATGGCTTTGCTGACTGATACGGTGGAAATTGCATCGGACACGATGTGCTGGTTGGCTCAAACAAGGAGAGAGTGGTTAGGCGGAAGATTCGTCTGGTGCATTTGGGATATGGAGCAGCTGCTGACGAAAAAGGACGAGATCGTGGAGAAAGATCTGCTAAAGATGAGATTGGCAATTGCATGATAAAAGAAATCTTGCATCTATTGAGCCACGATAAGTTTCAAGTAACAAAGCTTCGATTGACACTCTGGAGACTCTTTAGGTTTGCGACGCTTGGTAGACATGACCCAGTCAGATACAATGAATATGAGAGTACTGTTTCTTTGCTGCGCAGTCTTAGCAAGATTTGCCAGAACGGTAGTTCGTTCTTGTTGGAGAACTATCCTAATTAGTATTTTTGCATGGCTACGTGGAAGCGTCTCAAATTCCATCTGGCGCGGCATGCTGTTCTGGCAAGCTTCTTGATTTATACATAATGGATTGAATGAGGCAAGGCTTGGTTCGGCTCCATGACATGTAGTAAAGGACATTCGTGATTATGGACAAGAGCCCATCAACAACAGGCCTCAGCAACCGGGGCCGGATAAAGTACGCCGACACGCTTCACGTGCGAGAAGAGTTCCCGTTCTTTCTGCTCTATGGGTAGCTGAGTGGAAGGTCTTTCTCTACGGAGCTTGTTGCTTTGCTCGACATAATAACGGCCTACTGCGCTGGACTTAGAACTTGTGCTCTGGAGAGTGTTGTGATTTTCACGGAAGACGAGACCGTGCCGTTGTTGTAGACCTGCTGACTAAGCGCGAAGATTCGTTGATATTGCAAGTCGTAGAGCTGCAATAAGAACGCGGTGTGAACTCTCGGGCCACTCGGGTATAGCAGGATGACTCCTCAAACGCATGAGGGAACCAAGCAGATTGTAGAGCGGAGGTAAACTTTCCCCTAAACTGGCGAGTTCAACATCGAAGTACAATTGTATTCCTGTTCCGATTGATGTTTTCACCCTTTCTATTTTTGATAAACGGTATTTCCCTGATGTAGCTGAACCTGTGTATACTGGTAACAGAGTGGTCAGCCTTTGAGGTTGGAATGCGTGAGTACACAGCAGCATGATGGTACTGTCCTTTACATGCGACATATGCGCTCTCAGTCGCTTCGTCTCAACATATACTTCATACGAGTAAACAAATTAAGTCTCTCAATTAAAAAGCCTTTTTGGGTTAGCCTGCACCTTAGCGTTGTTGCGCGCAACGCGTTAGGACGTCCAGCTTCCGAGCACTGCTCGTATTATTTACCTTTTCTTCATGCCAAAATGATTATGAATTTCTTCGCGCAGAAAAAGAATCTAGATAGGTAGCTATACGTAGAGGAACAATTAGATAGATTTAATTCTTAGATTGCACGCAGTCAATTTCACTAGCCAACAGATGCGCGTGCTTGCTCGTACCAGTTCTGGAGCATGGCATTCTTAGCATCCCCGCAGATCCTCCCGCTGACATGCAGGTGTTCCTAGCACTGTATGCCCTCCCTCCCTGCCTCCTCCCTCGAAGCGTTTACTTCTGATGCATACTCGTCGATTGAACTGCATTGCCTCCACTCCCATACAGTAGACAGATACCCTTGCTGTCACTTCACAATCTGAGAGACGCTGGCTGCCCGTCAGCAGTAGCCCCGAATCATGCGAGCCGCTCCGCTCCTGGTAGCATGGCATAACGACAACTCACCAATATATTCGGCTCATTTCGAACCTCATGGCAAGAATCGTTTAGCAACCGCCGGAGGAGACAACAATATCAGGGTGAGTTTGATCTAAGCCAGGGCATAAGCATCTCTAACAATATCCAGTTGTGGAAGATCGAGTCCACTGGGGAAGAACGCAAAGTAACCTACCTCTCGACTCTTGTAAAGCATACACAAGCCGTCAATGTTGTTCGATGGTGTCCTCGAGGTCGGTGCCCTACCACATCTTCCACGTAACCGGCATTGAGAAGATAGCAGGAGAGCTTCTAGCAAGTGCCGGAGATGATGGCAACGTCCTACTATGGATTCCGTCGGAGAGTCAGAGCCATGCTGCGTCTTTTGGCGAAGATGGCCAAGAAGATAAGGAAACATGGCGGGTGAAACATATGTGCAGGTCAATGGGGTCAGAGATATATGATTTGGCATGGTCTCCCGATGGAGTCTTCTTTATCACGGGAAGCATGGACAATGTTGCACGCATATACAATGCTCAGACAGGTGGGGATTCCCTCGCTCCGGGATATTCCCCTGCTCACAGCCGCAGGTCAAATTGTCCGACAAATAGCGGAGCACAATCATTACGTCCAAGGTGTTGCATGGGATCCTTTAAACGAATTCATAGCAACACAATCATCCGATCGATCAGTACACATCTATACGTTGAAGACCAAGGATGGCCAATTCTCATTAGCACAGCATGCTAAATTCACAAAGATGGATTTGCCAGCTCGTCGAGTATCTAGCAACAGCCCAGCACCGCCTGACTTCACACACCGAGCGTCATTCGTTAGTGACAATCTGTCGCTCGGGCTAGGATCACCAGTACCTTCGGCACCTGGAACACCTGCCTCTCTACCTGTCCCTATGAATCCACCTGCTATATCTCACAGCCGCCGTTCGTCTTTCGGATCCTCTCCGTCAATTCGCCGCTCCGTGTCACCCGCGCCTTCCCTCCCATTACCGGCCGTTATGCCTGTGTCACCCAACATTGGCGCTGGCGGATTCGGAGTACGGAATGCGAGCATTTACGCGAATGAGACATTGACTTCCTTCTTCAGACGTCTAACATTTACGCCAGAGGGAAGTCTGCTTTTCACTCCGGCTGGCCAGTATAAAACAGCACCAGCACCAGCGGGAGAAGCTGCCAAATCGACTGATGAGACTATCAACACGGTATACATCTACACCAGAGCAGGCCTGAACAAGCCGCCTGTAGCCCATCTTCCTGGACACAAGAAGCCTTCAGTGGCCGTAAGATGTTCGCCTATACTCTATACTCTACGCGCAGCCTCGGTCCCCACCAAGAATATCACAATTGATACATCATCCACGGAAGACGAAATCATGCCTTTACCGGAACCGGCCATTGTCACCAAAGCCTGCGCTTCTTTTTCTTCGATGGAGCCGCCCCCTCTCACGAGCGCACCGTCGCCATTGCCGACGGGTCCAGCATCGCCTCCCAGGGGAGCAGAGCCGGATATCGCCCCATTGACGCCAGGACCCTTGCCAGCTTTCGCGCTGCCATACCGTGTTATCTATGCTGTTGCAACTCAAGACGCGATTTTAGTGTATGACACTCAACAGATGACACCCCTTTGTGTCGTGAGCAACCTGCATTTTGCGACGTTCACGGACTTGACCTGGTAGGGTTACTCGTCAGAAATGACACACAGCAGACTAACATACTTCACAGGTCTCAAGACGGTCTTACTTTACTGATGACTTCTTCCGATGGCTTCTGCTCTGCATTAGCCTTTTCGCCGGGCGAACTCGGTCAAGTCTACCACAGCCCGGTAACCTCGCAACATCGACTATCGGTCATCAACACTGCAACTACGAATTCCGCGCAGTCCACTCCCGTCCCCACACCCACATCAACAACAGTGCCCAGTTTGCCGAGTCTGCCGAAACAGCCATCACTCTCAGGCTTCGTACCTTCACCGCCTCCCTCATCCGCAATACACGCAGGCCGGCCTGCGAGTCCCACGCGTAGCAACTCTGCATCCAGCATCGCCACTCAGTCGTCCTTTGCGCCAGGCATGGTTGTCAGCAACCCAACGCCTTCCATGGGAAGTATGCCGTCGGTAGCGGCTGCTCACTCCGGCCCTGTAGGGGGACCGATGCCGCTTACCACACCTCCAATGACACCAATGCATGCTGGCGGTCATCGAAGGAGTAGCTCAAGGGATGTGACTGGAGTGGGAGTAGGGGTACTCGGGAAGAGAGAAGAGACGGAGGATGGGAAGGGTGCGATAGAGGAGAACGAGGCTAAGAGGAGAAGAATTGCGCCGACGATCGTACAGCCTGATGGGCAAGGAGGCGTCGGGTGACATGGGAAGATGAGGGAATGGTTTTCTATTCGGAATATGCCATGTGGCTTCATGGCTATGTATCGGTTACCCAGGATTACAGCGCCGTAATGACAGGCGCACATGTCCATCCTTGGCGTTTCCGGAGTATACAAGATGAAGGTTTGGGACGTACGAATTTGGTGAGTAAGTCAACGTCTGAGGCGTATGCAGTATACCAAGTGCCTATGATATGTTTTCGCTTCTGCTCCTCATACCCCGAATTATTCGGGTGTGCGCTAGTAACGATATTGGTGTGATACCAGAATTTGAAAACTTTCAACAACTCATACCATGCAAAAGGCCTGATACTTGTCATGTATAGTCATCTATTATCGCTGAACCACACCATTGTCAACCACGAAACAAGTACCCAACTTCGATCATTCCCACATGGCAAAATAAAAAACCGTCTCTCAAGGAGTACGCTGCCGCAGACATCATTAAAATCTTCCTTTCCCGACCTGTACAACGCGCCATCCTCGCGCTCTATCTCTCTCTCTCACACACGCACGCTCAATCACCGCAACCCACAACTCCCCACCCC
>JAGFMK010000043.1:0-126199 GCA_021030975.1 Lichenothelia convexa | reverse complement strand
AGCACTGTGGCTAGACGGCGGACGACCCTGTTACGGATGAGTTTCTCTAGGGATGAGTTCATGGGTATCGTCGGTATTATCGGTCTTGTTGTTTCGTCAGGTTCGTTAAGTCATATCGTTCAGTTCATCAAGTCGTCAAGTCGTGCCTTGCGGCAAAAGAGTGTGGTGACCTTTTGATAATGTCAGGAGAAACACCCAGACGTTTAGTCAATAGGGTTAGATTAAACAAAGCTATCAAAAGGTGACGAAAAGGAAGCTATTGAGGTGGATTTGGGATATAAACACATGCCGCTGGAACATCGTTCTTCCGCTCCGACAGCCTTACCCTCTGTTCCCGTCTGTCCGGCTCTGCTTCCGCCGATCCGTCGATAGATCTGTCGATATTCGTCACACGCCTTAATAGCCTTCTATATATCTATATTTAGCTTCTAGCCTTAAGGACGTCGACTCTCGATTAGGTAATAGTACTTACTAAAGCGGTGCAGGTTTCTATAAAGGCACTCTTTACAATTCGTTCCTAATAAAGGTATATCTACTACCTCGCCCTAGAATATTATAAACGCAGAGTGTAATAGAGCTTTTATTAAAGTAGAGATGGCCTATATAATCCTTTAGTAATTATAGTACTTATTAATTAATTTATAAACTAACAGTATATTATTCCCTTTTAAGATATCTCTACTAAGTATAACTTTATATAAAGCAGTAAAGAATTAATCGAGGCCTTTTAGAGCTCTAAGGAAGTTATATAGTAAATAATACCTGTTAATATCAGTAATTTTAAGGCTATTTACTTCTTAGTAAACGATTTCCTACTTATATAACTAAGTATCTATACCTTATACTTTTAGTATACACTTTAGTACCTAATAATAGTGTATTATATCTAATTCCTTAGCACGATTATTTAAAGCGAGATACTTCTTTAATATAATAAGCTTCTTCTATAATATATCTTTATCTTTAATATATATAAGGTTTAACACTATAATAGTTAGGTATATTAACTATAACACCCTCTATAACGCTTCTATCTATTTATTATAATAATTTACTACTTTCTAGTAATTATTCTAAGCTTATTTATAGCTATATAATTATATAGTATTAAGATCTGCTCCTGTTACTGCACCGGCTTTTACTATACTCGGTATAGGTATTATAGGTTCCTAAGGTAATTAAGGTTTAGTAGGAAGGTTAGGATTAAGGTATTTCTATATATTTACTATATTAGTAGTAAGGTGGATAAAGTATATTTATACCTTCTAATCTACTGATATATAGAGTATTATATTTAACTTTAAAGTAGCTATCGAGGTGTACTTAGTAGAAGTAGATATTATATAAATATTTTAAATAATAACACGCCTATAATATTAGAAATATATATAAATCGTGTTATATTAGCCTAGGGCAACCTATACTAAAGGCTATATTTAGTATAGAAGTAAAAGGATGTGTAGAAGGACTTAATAAATACTAGTACTATATCTATAGTATGGTGATAGCGAGGTTCTAAAGGTGTATATTACTTATTAAATAAAGTTATTGAATTTAATAGATATACAATAAACCGGGCTTATAACTATCAGCTAAATAAGGCTTATTTAGGTATATATAGGAATTATCTAATTAATTAAATTATTCTATATAGAATATGAGTGCGGAAGAACATAGAGCTTCCAGTGCACGTGACCTCGCTAACTAGTAAATCAGGTGATAACAGCTTTCGTCCCGTTTCCTGACACCTCACAACGCTGAATCACATCACCTGCATTTCAACCGCTGACTAATCAGACGCTATCCCATTTAGGCACCGTAAGTGGCAGGTACGCGACCAGGTCGCGTACGACGTCATTGCTAGGAAACGACCTGCAACATTTTGATCTTCACAGTCAACCACGATACCCGTCGATCTCTTTCTTCTGCGTAATCACTCAGAGCTTCGAGCTCTACTCAAAGTCGTCAAGATGGGTATCAAGCGTAAGTCCCCCATCAATTCTCCTCCCTACCTCACCGATCTCGCACATCCACTAACACGTCACTTCCCTCGCAAAACAGAGCTCTACCAAGTGGTCAAAGAAAACAGCCCCGACGCGATCCGCACCGGCGAAATCAAAAACCAATTCGGGCGCAAAGTCGCCATCGACGCATCAATGTGCATCTACAGCTTCCTCGTCGCCGTGCGCTCCGACGGCCAACAACTCATGTCCGACACGGGCGAAACGACCTCCCACCTCATGGGCATGTTCTACCGCACGCTGCGCATCGTCGACAACGGCATCAAGCCCGTCTACGTGTTCGACGGCGCGCCGCCGAAGCTGAAGTCGGGTGAGCTGGCGAAGAGGTTCCAGAGGAAGAGCGAGGCGCTGGAGATGCAGGAGGAGGCCAAAGAGACGGGCACGGTGGAGGAGGTTGAGAAGTTTTCGAGACGGACCGTAAGGGTTACGAGGGAGCATAATGCGGAGTGTCAGAGGCTGTTGAGGTTGATGGGCGTGCCGTATATTGTTGCACCGACGGAGGCGGAGGCCCAGTGTGCGCTGCTGGCGAGGGCGGGGAAGGTGTATGCGGCCGCGTCGGAGGATATGGATACGCTTACTTACGATTCGCCAATTTTGCTGCGGCATCTTACGGTCAGTGAGCAGAGGGCGACGAAGGAGCCGATTCAAGAGATTCATCTGGATAAAGTGCTGCAAGGGCTGGAGATGGACATGAAGCAGGTTCGTTTGTTCGACTCATTGTCCCTTCTATCTAGTTCTTCTAGGTTGGCGCAAGGTGCCGCATCGCTAACGTGCCATACTCATAGTTCATAGACCTCTGCATCCTCCTCGGCTGCGACTACGTCGACCCCGTTCCTAAGGTCGGCCCCAACACCGCCCTAAAACTCATCCGCGAATACAAGACCCTTGAAGGCGTTGTCGAAAGCATAACCTCCCCAACCGGTGCCAACCACAAAAAGTTCACGCTCCCCGAAGACTGGCCATATGCCGATGCACGAGAACTGTTCATCCACCCCGACGTCCGACAAGCAGACCACCCAGATACAGACTTCAAGTGGGAAGCGCCAGACGTGCCAGGCCTGATTGACTTTCTTGTCACGGAGAAGGGATTCAGTGAGGATAGGGTGCGGGCTGGCGCGAGTAGATTGCAGAAGAACCTAAAGACTGCGCAGCAGAGTAGGTTGGAGGGTTTCTTCAAGCCGGTGGAAAAGAGCAAGGAAGAATTGGCGGGTTTGAAGAGAAAGAAGGAGGTCGAGATGGAGGAGAAGAAAAAGAAGATGAAGATTGCGGCGAAGGAGAAGAAAGAGGCAAAGGCGAAGCCCAGGGTGAATGCTTGAACGGCCTGATTGAAGAGGCAGCTCGACCAAGGCGGATTTGGCTTGCTAGGATTATCCGAAGGAGATGCAAGTGGGCATGGAATGCGTGCATCGCATGGTGATCGACAAAGATCATGGGCGTTTGCAGAGCTTTCCGTTGGCCTTGCATCGTTCTGAGTGGGGGCTTCTATCTCCTACGATGACCAACCAAGCGCGGAGTTTGGTGACTGGCGTTGCTCGAGCGGCAGGTCCGGATGATTCTTGGCTTTGCTCAGTGCTTTTGATACCTTTATCTGGGCTCGAGATATTAGCCTGACACATGTGCCAGACATTCACTTTAAAGAACCTGGCTGAACCCGAGTGCATTGGTATGATTCCACGAGGCGCTAGCAGTCGCACTGTCGTGATCAGCGCGGGGTCGAGGACAAGGCGCTCGAATATTGCAAACTGAAGACTATTTAATGGAAGTCTTTCATTGCTCTGCTAGCTGTTTCCCGAATCTGACCACCTTGGCTCTTCGTTGGAGTATCGACATGCGGATGTCGCCAATCAGCGGTTTGATTAGCGACTGACCGGTGAAGTGGCCCATCTCCTCGTTAAGCTGATCGACAAGAACTTGAAAGATCACCTGCAAGTGCTTGATGGCTTGCCCACTCTTGCCGAGATCGTTCGAGGCGCGTGCTGGATCTTGCAAGCATAGCAGGTACGGTTGAAGCGGCTTAATGGCCCGCAAGCGGTCTTCCTGTAGTTGCGGATGGTTCAGCATCTAGAAGCGAATCAGAATATAACGTATAGCTTACCTCTTCGTCCTCATCCGGATCCAACGAGTTCTCTTCCGGGGCTGGGTGGGCTCCTATCACGGCAGGTTTCTTGCTGACAAGGGCCGGAGGATCGACTGAAATGCCATACCTATAAGTGTCTATTTTTGCATAGAAGAGCAAGAATGCAAGAAAATGCCGCGCAACGTCATCTTTCTCGAACGCATTGTTGAGCTTGAGGCTTGCTACGATCATCATGAAGATGGTGTAGGATCCGAATCCTCCATAGAAGACGTCGTCCAGACCTCTGTACCTGAACATTGCTTTGACGAGCATGTACAGACTGCGTAACGTCGGATGTTCATCCATGTATCGCTTCATGTATTGTTCGGATACTTTCGTATCCCTGCCAGACCCAATCTGCAGATCTAGGCCGCTCGCTTCGTGCTGTATGTTGAACATAGAGAAGGACTTGAATCTCATCATTGCCAGCTTGTAAGTCGGCATGCTTGCGAGCCGCTTGGAAAGCTTGACAAGGTAGTTGACAACATCTCTGCGGGACGCCGGTGGCATTGGTTTTGGCCCGATGTACTCGGAGCAAGTCACATCGCCTGTTACAGAAATCCTCCAATCGATGTCTGAGGTAGTTGTTGCTAAGCCTGTTTTCTGCGAGCCGAAGAGCTCCAAAGTACACCAAGAAGGCAGATCTTTGAGAATGTCTTCTTCAACCTCTTGGACGACAGCCTGCCTAGCGACTTGCTCGGCCGGCGTTGGACTCGTGAACTCTTCGAAGTCTCGGATTTCAGCTGTCAGGCTGAAAATAGTTTAGCATGCTTTGACACATTCCACCCAGGATGGCAGCTCACCGTGCAAGAGCATCTGACCTGCGCGCCGCCCGACCAACCACAGGCCGCTTTGAGGCGGGACTTGGTCCAATATATCTACCCTCGTATTCTTCTACCTCTCCATCTTTTCGTTTTTCACGCATGGGTATAACCAGCTCAGCTAGCTTCAACACCTCTCCGCTCCGCCGTTCCTTGGTCTTGAGCTTCGAAACCACCGTTCCGGCCGGGAACGGTGGCAGTGATATTGACCGCATTTCATCCTTGGTTTCCCGTGACTGCAGAGGTGCTCTCCGGTAGACATAACTTTGCCTTCCATAATAGTAACGTCTTATTGGACCTGCCGATGCCGGGGCCGTGAGGGAGGACGCATGGGGTCGTTCTAGAGGCTTTGCAGATGGTTTCACGGCATCAGAAGGATCAGATTGGACACCAAGCTTTGCGTAATGGGGTGCTGTGGCGCGTTCGTAACCGTTGCTGTTCACCGTGCCAGTTGCGCAGTTGGTACCGGCTAAAGATGGATGTAGCCTGTGCAAGGAGGTGTGCCTTCTGATCAACCAATCTCCCGCAGTCGAGCGCAGCAACGACGCATCCTCGTCAGTCTCGGTAATATGCTCGACGTTCTGGTTATGTTCTGGCCGTTGCTCATCACGAGCGTGCGAGGCAAAGGCTCTCGCCCGGACTCCATGGCTTCTCGAAGAATGGTCAACGCGTTGTGTCTTCACGAGGGCGCTTTTGTAGTGAGAGCCTCTGAGGATCGTGGAGGCACCTGAGATTGCAGAGGCTCCCCGTAGAGCATCAATGGAACTGTAGGCATCTGAAGCGATACAGATGCTGCTTCGTAAAGCAGTCCTTGGGTTCATGAAAGCCCCTGACGCGGGTGTGGTTGTTGCATTACTACTGCCGCGACTCTGCGATACAGTACTCTTTTCAGCCCTGCGGCCCACGGGCACCGATAATAGTTGCACGTGAGTTTAACTAATATATGCAGCCGGAACTGGATAACGCTCGGCTTGGGCTGCCAACAGGGAAATGCAAGTGGGTAATATGCTGATAAAGGCTTCACCACTATTCAGCGCCGCTGCAAGAGCTAGGTATGCTCGAGGGTTCAGCTTAAGCATGAATTCTCACGATGCATAAACTACTCATGAACTGACTGGCTTTACATAGTGGAGGGGACCGTCGGGCCTATCTCCGGGGCTGAGGCTCGTGCCTCACGTGGCGAGCAGGGACTGCCCCTCGCTCCCCGCTGAGGGACTTTGGACTTTGTTTTCAAGAGCTGCTGTTAAGGTATTTCGTACCTATTACCGAAACGTCATGACCACCACCTATACCTCCCTATACACCTAGAACTGCTTCGACGGCATTATACAAGTCGTCTCCCTGCCCATTTTCGAGTCTCTTGGATCGGCATAGCTAAGAAAATTGCTTCCTGCGCACTTTGCGTGGCAATTGGCTCGAAGCCCCTGCTGATGGTGAATTTACGCTTAGAGAGTGGACAGCTTGAGAGGATAAGTACATTCTGCAAGGCGGTTGCCACGATGCATTCTGTTCCTTGAGCTCCTTTCGACGACTATCATACGGTCTAGCTCCTCGTGGAGAGTCCTTACAATGGCTAGCACACAGCAGGTAATGCGCACCATCAATCACGGGACCACACAGCCATTACTGTTTAGTTGAATGTTTTTACGGGGAATACCTTTGCTTCCAAACTTCTGCTACGTTCTTGTACTCGCGCTCACATATTACGCATTACTGCTTCGTTGAAACCAAGCCAATGAGCAACATCCCCCGCCAATGGTATCGTAGTTAACTTTGGTGCATATGCAGCAGGAGACAACGGCCGCAGCGAGCAATCCGGCACTCTCAGCATTAGATGAACACCCTGCTCTTGATTCCTCCAAGCAAGTGCCAGTCACGCCGGGAATAGATTTCAAGTCGGGAAAGTCGACGTACTTCAGCGAAGCTAGCTCGTCCGAGCCGTCCTGGAACACAAGCTCCGCCTTCGCTCCTGATGACGCACCGCAAGGGAGCACACCATCCATTGTCGAGGCAATCGCGGGTGCCCGCTCTCCGCGCGAACTATTAAGACGGATGAGCCTTATCGACAGTGCTCATAGCAAGTCAGAAGTCGCAGATGTCGATCCGAAAGCTGCTTATCCAGGCTTGAGTCTCAGTGGACACATAATCAGCGCCGCATTCTGTGTGCCTCATACTATATATTTCAAGAGCGGAGCGGACTGGGTAGGTCGCTGTTCTAAGGTCTTAACGAATCAGCATCTGAATTGTCTTAGGATCTCAAATCTCGACGTGGTACCTCGGCGTTGTTCGACTCGTTCTCTTACTTGTCCTCGGATGCCACTCCATGGCACCATACCTTTGTAGGCTGGACAGGCGAGATCAAGCGCGCCCCAGAGACTATTTCACCGGAACCTTCTGAGCATAGAAACTCTACCAACCGCATGCCTCTAAACAGCGCTTCTGCTCCCATCCCTGTTGATGACAAACCCAAGCCCAACCCAGTTCAGCATGACGGCATTAGAATAACACGTGAAGACCGCAGTAGGCTTGAGCGACAACTTGCTCATGATGAGGGTGGTAGAGTAGTCCCTGTTTGGCTTTTCGATCAAGTCGACGACGACGAAAACGTAGGAGTCCTAAAGGATCAAGCAAGATGGCGTCGTTACGCGGAGCAGCAACTCTACACATTGTTTCATTATCGACAGCAAGATCCAACAGATGGAAGCGCAGATAGAGAGCGAAAGTGGTGGGCCGACTACTATCGCTTGAACAAAGCATTCGCCGACCGCATCTTGGAGATCTACAAGCCGGGTGATATAGTTTGGATCCACGACTTCCATCTCCTCCTCCTCCCGAACATGCTGCGCCAGCGGGTGCCCAACATCTATATTGGCTTCTTCCTTCACGTCCCTTTCCCAAGTAGCGAGTTCCTTCGATGTCTTAGCAAGAGAAAGGAACTACTTGTGGGGATGCTTGGAGCCAATATGCTTGGTTTCCAATCTTACAGTTACTCCCGCCATTTTGCTTCTTGCTGTACCCGCATTCTCGGCTTTGACTCTGACTTATCTGGTGTGGATGCGTACGGAGCTCATGTGGCTGTGGATGTGTTTCCCATTGGAATCGACGCGGCCGGAGCTCAAAGAACTGCTTTCGGGGATCCCAACATCGAAGAAAAGATAAACGGAATCCGGGATCTCTACGCCGACAAGAAAATCATAGTTGGTAGAGATCGGCTTGACAGCGTCCGTGGAGTGGCACAGAAATTGCAAGCTTTCGAAATCTTCCTCGAGCGTTACCCAGAATGGCGTAACCATGTCGTTCTGATTCAGGTCACTAGTCCTAGCAGCGTCATAGAAGGCAAGGATGACGAATCGAACAAGATCTCTAACAAGATATCAGACTTGGTTTCGAGGATTAACGGTACTTATGGGTCTCTGAGTCACGCTCCTGTCCAGCATTACCCTCAAT
The DNA here is from genome assembly GCA_021030975.1 of Lichenothelia convexa. Lineage (NCBI taxonomy): Eukaryota > Fungi > Ascomycota > Dothideomycetes > Lichenotheliales > Lichenotheliaceae > Lichenothelia > Lichenothelia convexa. Next base: position 117,794 of record JAGFMK010000043.1, on the reverse strand, counting down.
ATCTGGCGAAAGAAGAATACTTCGCCTTGCTGCGCATCGCCGATGTCGGCTTAATTACTAGTGTCAGAGATGGCATGAATACTACTAGCCTGGAATATGTGGTTTGCCAAAAGTACAAACACGGGCCATTGATTCTGTCAGAGTTTTCGGGCACAGCTGCAAGCCTAGGGAATGCCATTCACATTAATCCTTGGGACCTCGGTGGAGTGGCAGAAGCGATCGACTATGCTTTGCGCATGTCTGAGGAAGACCGAGGCTCAACGCATTCAAAACTCTATAGACAAGTCACCACAAACACCGTTCAAACCTGGACGAACAGCTATCTCAGACGGCTGATGACAAATCTAGCCTCCTACAGGCAATCTATTGCGACACCTGCGCTTGATAGGGCAAAGCTCTTGGCGAAATACAAAGCTGCCGAAAAGCGGCTGTTCATGTTCGATTATGATGGAACATTAACCCCGATTGTCAAAGATCCGCAAGCTGCTATCCCTTCTGATCGCGTTATTCGCACACTCAAGACTCTTGCTTCAGATCCCAAAAATGCAGTATGGATCATCAGTGGGCGTGACCAAGCATTCTTGGACCAGTACATGGGTCACATCACGGAGCTCGGTTTCAGTGCAGAACATGGAAGCTTCATACGGCAACCAAGAAATGATAAATGGGAGAACTTGACTTCGAAGACGGACATGGGTTGGCAGAAGGACGTCATGGAGATCTTCGCGCACTACACTGAGAAGACTCAAGGTAAGGTCCGCCTTGTAACACTAACTTACAGATGCTAACACACCCCTCAAAGGCTCCTTCATCGAACGCAAGAAAATAGCGCTAACGTGGCACTACCGCCGCGCGGACCCGGAATACGGCGCCTTCCAAGCGCGCGAATGCCAAAAGCACCTCGAGTCCACCGTCGCCAAGAAGTGGGACGTCGAAGTCATGCCGGGCAAAGCGAACATCGAAGTCCGCCCGACCTTCGTCAACAAGGGCGCCATCGCCAAGCAACTCGTCGAATCGTACGGCACGAAACCGGGAGAAGGACCGGATTTCGTGCTTTGTCTGGGCGATGACTTCACGGATGAGGATATGTTTAGGAGTCTGAATAATAGTAGGGTGTTGGATGGGGAGAAGAGGGAGGGTGTGTTTGCGGTTACGGTCGGTGCGAGTAGTAAGCAGACGCTTGCGGGGTGGCATCTGTTGGAGCCGGCGGATGTGATTCAGACGATTGGGCTGCTGAATGGGAGTGAGGATGGTGTGGAGGGTGGAGGTAGAGTGGAGGTGGAAGGGGTGGCGGCGAAGATGTGAGTCGTGGAGGTGGGCAGGAGGGCAGAATGGCTGGAATGATGACGAAGTCGCCAGCAACGGGCCCGCAGGTGGGAAATGATGCAGAGTAAGCTGAGAGGGCCGGGGGTTGGTGGGTTGTATATACGTGTAGATTTGAAAAGCCCAAGGAGGATATACTCTTGGGCTTGAGGCAGTTGGGCGGGTACAAGCCCAAAATAAGGTCGGAAGAGAAAATGGATAGAAAGCACCTAGGGATTCTTGAGACGACTTTCATTCGTATACATATCCGTGAGTAAATGCAAGTCTGTACCTATGCGACTTGGGAAGTCGATAGCCACGCTTCTCAGAAACCTAAGCACAGCAGAGTCTAGTACTCAGTTGGTCGAGAATGTACCAAATGCCAGAGAACTTGGTCCCGCTCAATGTGGGGAAATACGAACGTGCCATTACTTCGCATTCAAGGACGATATCATTTTCTGTGCTGGCGTTGGACAGTGCAAGGATCCGATGCTTATTTCTCCAGAACACGCCTCATACTAGGTCCAATCAGATATTGAGCAAACGTTACGGCATTGGTATTCAACGTAGCAATATGGTATCTTGGAAAAAAATGAAACGCCGATGGACAGACGCCAAAAAGACTAGAGTCATTACACCATTGCCCAAAAATTGCCACCAAACAACTCGAGTTCGTATCTCCTCCGTCCTCGTTGCCGCCACATCCACCATAATGCTTCCTCGTCCTTTCTCCACATTCGTTGCGCATCTCAGGCCACCCATCCCAAACCCGCTACCTCACAAGCAACCCAACCGCCCTCTCCAAATCCAACCCCCTCCCATCATCCGAGCTCGCAAGCGCCCTCCTCGCCCTCTCAGCCGTAAACCCCATATCCACAAGCCTGAGCACCGCCTCATCGACAGAGTTCTGCAGCGACAGTACAGCCCCCTGGCTCGCTCGGTGAAGGACCGAAACGCGGATATCTTCGTAGCTGTTGCGGACAGCCTGGCGAGCCCTCATGGATGGTGTTGTGTGCAGCGAGGGGTTCGAGCGAAGGAGGGACAGCGTGGCTGCGCGGGGGCGCTGCTCGAATGTGGATACGGGTGCTGAAAGCCTAGGGCTGAGAGATACGGTATTGGATGCTGCTGGGAGTTGGCGAGGCGCAGTAGAAGTGGGTACCTCGACCGTGGGCCGTGTTCTTTTCCTCATGGGCGACAGTGGTGGAGGTGCGCAGGTTGATTCCGGGGTTTCGCCTTGGGTTGTCTTAAACATATCGCTAAATTGCTGTTTGAACTCTCCACCGACGGAAAGAGGTCCGCTATCACCCCAGTCGCTCATGGGACGTTCTCTAGATAAAAGTGGCAACTGTGTAGATTCCGCGGCCAGCCGCCGTTTGCCGAGTTCTTCTTTGTGGTGAGCCATGCGCTCTCGGCTCTTTTGCCTCTGGACAGCATGCCCTGCTGTTTGCTCCGATCGACTGGAGGAGCGTGCGGCCAGCCGTTCTTCATAGAGCCGGGTGACTGCTTCTTTTAGAAAGGTGCGGCGAGGGTTGAAGTTGTCAACTGGGTGTGAGTCCCAAGATGTCCAGCCCTGATCGTGAGCGATGGCAAAGACGGAAGCAGTGGGTAATTTAGAGGGTTCGTGAAGGGAAAGGATGACTGGCGGTCCCAGAGTGAGGAGAAAGTGAATCCATTCCTCTGCCGTATACGTTAGTTGTGTAATGGTTGCACGCAATTATTGCGGATCAATTGCGTGCAGTCTGCTCCTTGAATAGAAAATGGCTTGTAAGACGTACCTAACAATAACTCTTCCTTCACAATGACGCCTGGTTTGACTCCTGCATGTCGGAAAACTTTATGCTTCCGTGCCTGAGCGACCCTGCCTTCGCCCTGGATACCTCCGATCAGAACCCGGAAGCAAGTCCAAAGTTCTAACATGTCGACCAATTGCTCAGGCGATAGTCCATCGCCGTTGCCTCTGCCGAAAGACTCTGGCGGGTTTAGAAGAACGCTGCTGAGGCTGACGGAATCGTCGGTGTCTATGATTGAAGCCCTAGGTTTGGTTTGCAATGCCACTTTGCCTCCCCGCAGCCAATCCATTTGAGCCACGATGTCGTCTTCCCTCCCCTTGCGAGAACCGAACAGTGTACAGAATGTCCAGATTCGCCAGATGGCGTTGTCTATCTCTCCACTCTTAGCAGGGTCACTGCCTCTTAAAGCAGCCACTGTTTGCGGACGCAGGAAAGGCGAGCATCGCTGTAAAACGGCTGCACTAAGTGCAGAAGCCACATTAAGATCCCGCTTGTAGCATTGAAAGTATGATGATGGAGTATACTCCGGGATAGGTGCTACAGTATCTGGAGAGAACTCATATGGAAATGGTGGAGTAAGCTCTCGAACCTCCCATGCTGGCGGACACTGTGTTTTCATAACATGTTTCATAAGATAGAGTTCATGGCGTTTAAAGACTCGGTAAAAGCCTCGATTGACCACGGCTGTAGAGAATAAGTCATTCAGACTTGACACGCCCTGTAGAATCTTGAGTACGATCGACTCCGCCACCTCAGCTGAGATGAAACGTTCCGTCATCTCCAATTTCAGGCCTAATGGAGTCTTGTGCCGAGGCCGGCCGCTCTTTGGGCTGGCCGATGGCGTTATAGGCCGTTGGTACTTTGCCTCTCTACGTTCTCCATGCTGTCCTAATGCCCGATGATCTCCAAGGCCATGTATGCGAAGGTCAAGAAGATGAAATTCTTGTGGGGTGTACGGCGGCGTAGGTGGCAGCCGTCCAAATGACTGCTCGCATACGGTCGGATCAACTGGACTCGGATATTGCCGATCTTCTCCCATTGCTTCACCATCCAGTGCCGGATTACTTTTCCACCTGTTCGAATCATTGTCAGATGCTCTATGGCGTGGATCGCTCGCACGAGTCTGGGTCGGTGGAACTCTTGGATAATGTGCAGCCTTCGCCCTCTTCGGCCTTGTGGCCGAGTTCCGCTTTGTAATGCATGGGAGAGGTGGCGGGGAAGGAGGGCGAGAAGAAACTTTTAAGCGGGGTAGTTGATCCCATGTAAAAGGAGAATCCTCGGTTATGGCTGAAAGCTCTTCCAAGAGGTCACTCTCGGCTTCGCTGAGCGTCGGTGTTTGTGGCGTTGACGTGTTCGGACTGGTAGAAATAAAGTCTTCATCAAGTAGATCTAGGGTCATGAGCGATGGTGCCTGCCTCTTCCTAAAGTGACCCTCACCGCGGGAGTTGGCTGATCGTTCGGTCTGCAGGAGTCTGAGTTCTTTTTGCATACTTAGCCCACAATGAGGCTGCGTATCTCTGCTACCAGCTCTCGTGTCCTCCTCCGATGTGCGTTGGCCTGTTGGTGAATTCGTGACCGCACGAAGAGGCTCATTCATAGGGCAGATAGCAACCCTCGATTGTGATCCAGAGCATTGACTCGTTCCCGATACTTCATCGAAGACCCCTGCTGATACAGGATCCACGATTGAAAAGGCAAAACTGCCAGTCATCCCTGGCGAATGTAGTAGCTCCGTCATAGTAGAGCATGCTGCACTCCCCGAATAGACGCTCGTCATCGATGACCGCGTACTTCGCCGTGACCAAATCTCGTCATTGGTGTTAGAGGACCCGGAAGTACTTGGTATTCGAGCTGTTAGGATCATCGGCGACTTTGATCCGGCGTCGTCGCTGGCTTCCGAGGGCTCCGATACTGAATTTTGCTTCGCTATTGGTGATTGAAAAGCAGAACCGACATATGACATGGCCGACCATGGGCCAGCAAGGCTAGCTATCTCCGATTTGATCGAAGGCGCTGAGACTTCCTGCAGAGACGCTATCCGCCCTATTGGGGGCCGTTCGGCGAAGGACTCAGCAAAGCCAGCCGACTTGTTAGTGAAGAGTCTACCATCCCACAAGCTCTCCGGGATCTGAAGCCTGATGTTGGGTCTTCCTCTCCTTGACACGGGCCTTGGGCGTGACATGATTGGGACGTCTGTATTAGACCAAGGTGCAGCATGGCGTTGGTCACTGAGAAATTCGGGCAACGACTGAACGCTTGTCTTTGCTTGCAGCGAGGACTCGCGGGTTTCCGAATCGTTAGGCTTCGCTGTCGGATTTGCTTCGGTCTCCGATGTCGAGCTACATGATCCTGCACGTGACTGAGGGATAATAAATTCAACCGGACGTTGCTGTAAGGCGCAGTCTACACAGAAGATGTCACACGCAGGCTTCGCGTTACGCCGAGACGACCGCTCAAGACGTTGCGAGAGCCACTGTCCAGGCATTATGGAAGCGGGTGCTTTCTTGCGAGGTTCTCGAGCTGAAGGGTGTCTGCGGCTGAAGATCGAAAGTCTACTCCTGTTGATGGACGACGGATGTTTATTCTCCATTTTGGGCATACGTATCTTGGTATCTGTGATGCAGGAGAAGAGAAAAGATTTTTGAGCGTCTTGATAGCACGCAAGGACGTTATTCATTTTTCAGATGAGCCAAATTTTCAGATTGAGACAAACGTCGGCGATTTAATCGTACCACCAACGTACCACATCTTGCTTAAGGTACTAATTCACCGAAACTAATAGGTACTGTAGCGTTTCCACATTGCTATCGATGCACAGTCATTACCTTCAGCGAACGGAATGTATGCTCGGGAGCACTGCTGGCATTATAACTCAGGTTCACAACCCCCGAGACAACCAACAACTCGCCGAAGCTGTCTCGGGGTCTACGCCGCATGTTGTACTCCAAGTGTCCAACATCGGAAAGGCGTCGATCCTTCCACAGCAAACGCCGCAGCCATGGCCGCTTGAGCTGAGCATCTACTGGTTCCATAGCCAGTGAAGGATCGCGATCAGATGGTCAGACAAACTTTCAGCAAATAAAGGTTTCTGTAGGCTCGTGTGGAGGCTGTACACAACCAGGTGCTCTATGGGTGCGTCTCCAAATAGATCACGGAGAGGCGCAGGGCAGCTGTGCTATGGTTGGTGGAGACACAGGGCTGATAACCCGGGGTAGTGGTACGGCCTCGTGGCACAAACAGATGTGCGGCGGCCGAATCAAAACTCCCCTTTGCGGAGTTACAATTGCACAACCACGATAAATATTCGATCAATTCTCGACTAGTACGCCGAGAAATAGGTACATAGGTAGAAACAATGGTGCTAAGAGCAGGATACCAATACGACCTACCTAAGAGGAAGTATCTCTCATCTATTCCGTATTCTGAAACATCATGCCCTCCAATATCTTCAACAGCATATCAGTGATGTCTTCGAGTCTTATTAGCCAGCCACGCCAGCTAAGCTCCTCTGGTAGGAGGGCAGCTCTACGGTGACTGCTGTCATCGGTGGCTGCACGCCTGTGTAGAGATGCATTCTAAACCAACACCAACAGCAAACAAAAGCAGCAGTGGTTGCAGCCTAGGGTTCTCGCTCTCATTTGCCCCTCGTCTGAACAAACCGTCTTACATACATGGTCAGACTGTCATACGCCTACTTGAAGCACAGACGAAGTTCTGTATGTAGTAAACTAGACCCCTCTGCTCACAACTTGCCCCTTTTCAAAACTCCGTTTTATTGTCCGCGCGCAATGAGACCTACACGGAAATCTTAATCAGTTCCGCGAAGTCAATTTAAACACGCAATCACTCTTGGTCGTGACCTCGAGCCTTGATCTTGGAACCGATAGAGGGCCATGTTACGAAGTGAAAATGATCTTCGCACTGGCGTGACAAAAATGGTTCCTTTTTCCCTTTGGGGTAAAGGCTCGGAGGTTAGCCTTGATATTGCATATAACCGCGCCAATACTCCAATAGAAGCACGTTGTATCCCAAGATCAATTGAATGCCTGCCGGTGCAAATCTATATGAATGAAACAAATGCAACCAACCAATCAATCACGCAATCATCCACCATCCGCCGCCTACAATTCCCACCAGAATAAGCGCAGTCAAAATCCCTGCCCCGGCCCTGTCTCCGGTAGTGATTCGCGAGTTTCCTACCGGAGTCGAGTCACCCCCAGTGCCGGCCGCTGGATTGCCTACACTGGTGCCACCAGTAGTGTTTGTTACTGGCCCTTGGACCTTCTGAATCAAACTGCTTTGGATAACCTCCAGTGCAGCCATCTGTTCGCCGACACCATACTGACCATCCCACTGGGCGCCGCTAGTCCACCGCAGACCGCAGGTGACACCGTCGTTGCCGCCGGAACACTGGGCAGCGGCGGCCACAGCGGAGGCACGGATTTTGGGCAGGATGTAGTCAGCGGTCCACGGGGCGACTTTGGTGGTCGCGGCCATCCATCGCGCGAGGTAGCCTTTGAATGAGCGTTGATCCACGTTACAATTCCCGCCTGGTTCGCAGGCGACTTCGTACATGACGTTGGGAACATCCGGCGAAAAGAATACATCCGTGGCATTCAGTATCCCTTGAGTGCGTTGGTACCATACATCGGATTGAGTCTGCACAGGTTAGTTACGATAAAAGTCGAGGGAATCAGCTGTAGGACGCACCATGTTCCACATTGTCGCGGCGCCAAGCAGGAAGCCGCCAGCGTTGTAAGTCCATTGGATGTGGTTAAGTTGACTGCAATTCAGCAAATCATCGGTTCCATCGAAGAACTGATACGTATCGCTCATGAGGCCAACCTTATGAGTCCAATCCCATGTCTTCTCCGCCCACTCGGCGTATGTCTGATTTCCTGTATACTTCGCAAGACGTGCACACATGTTGAAGAAGCCGGCTTGGGAGATGGTATTCTTGTAATTGTACCCATTGTTGAAGGCAAAGATCTGCCATTTGAGCCCACCCCCACACGACGTTGTGTCCCAGCGCCCAATTTGCAGATTTACCACAGCTTGCACAAGTGCCAGCCATTGAGGCCTATCCGAAGGTGGATTTGGAAAGTTGAGCTCCGCCGCAGACATTGCTGCCATTCCCCAGAATGCTTGATCATCATTTCCTTCGGTCTTAGTTTGGTTCGGCGGCATATAGTCGTTGTTAGGTCCTGTCTGGAATAGCAACGCTTGCGCCGTGACATCGTTGTATGTCGTATCTCCAGTGTAGTACCAATAGTCAATCAAAGCTCCCAACATGGCTCCTGCTTCCCACCAGTAATATGGCCCCGGCAAGTTTCCCGGTACGTTGCCTGTCAGGTTGCCAGTATACCATCCCATCATACCATGCGCTACTGTGGAGGCAGCACTCTTGATCGACGCTGGCAGAGAGAATCAGCATTGGGTTCTAGAACGCATCGGATCATATCATACCATCATCGTTAACGTTCAGTTGTATTCCTTGTGCCGCTTTTCCGCCAACGAGTAAGGCACATAACGGCGTTAACCATGTATTGCGAGACCTCCTCGAGGACGGTGACGAGTATAGCTTCATGACTGTGAACGGTCGACCAGCGCTAGCGATGGCCAGGGAGCGTGGAGAGGGAAGCCGGTGACTGGGTTAGGTTGAGGTCCGATCAGCGCAGTATGGACTCCCGATGGCCGCGAAACAGTTGGAATGAAAGTTCTGGCAAGGTTGGCGTCACCGCCGATAATTGACTCAATGCGCTTGCTCCTGCTTGTGCTGGTCTGGTTGATTGCTCTTTGAGACCAAGATGGAGATGCCTTGGGCTCGTTTTAGATGCGTTGTGGTCGTGATTCAAGCGAGCGGATGGAAGCGGAATGAGCGTGGGGCGTCGCTACAGGGTCGAAGGGTGATGGAGGAGGCCAGCGTCTATAGATGTAATAAAGCGACTGACAAAGGTTAGTGACAGGATGGGTTCCTCGAAAAGATTCCAGATACTGGCTACTCCGTACTTGGTTGGTCATGGGTAGGGAGAAGATGGCACGATGGTGACGCGCAATGAACGGGCTGACGCCAGGGTCCCGCCACCTTTCCCAGTCCCAGATGTCAGGTAATGTTCTTGGTACCTTGGTTGCTTGCCATTATTGCAATCATTATCGCAAATCTACGGTAATAAACAACAAAAGCCGGACGCTATGCCTCTCAAGACTCACAATTTTGGAGAGTTAAGAGAGGAGTTCTAATCCGTGCACTAATAACCAAGCAATGCAACCGACTGTCACCCTTTTGCGACTTGCAGATGGCAGCTGTAGCTAAACCGCCCCATGTCGCTGCAGTTCGTGCAGGTACGATGTTACTATTTCCGGAACCCAGACCTGATGTAAGCAGCATTCATCTTTCCTCGTCAGAAAACGCTCTTCAGCTATGGAACGTTAAGACACAAGTATGCTACCTAGGTAGCCATCTAGATGTAGAACGTGGTCGATATTTGCCAAGTACTTCATACCTTAAGGTAACTCTTTCGGACCCTTGTAATGCAGCCGTACTGTAACAGTGTGCCCTTTGTGTAAAAGAAGCCAGAGAGGGCCTTCCTAGGGTCGGATGCACAAGTCATAGCCACGCGCGGCAAAGCAAACGCGTGGTTCCCGCCTGCCCACTGTTTTTTCCGAACACCGCCTTAGGGTGCTTCTTCTGCCTCCCTCATCAAACGTTTCCTGACCAGCAACCATCACATCTCCTAACGAACGCGAACTCTGTCACGAAGGCTAGTCCGCACAGTCGCACAATTGTATCGAACCGACTTCAACCACAGTCCTCCACAGAAACTGAGATGGCCGACCGTGACCAGCCGTACGATCCCTACATCCCCTCGGGCACGCCAGCAGGCGGAAGCGCAGCACGAGAGGGCAATCAGCGCACAGCGGCGCTCCAAGCGGTATGTTACTACCTACCCACCCCGTCCCCTTTCCGATGTAAAGAGTCAGCGCCTGGAACAGGTTAGGGGGAATGGTGGAAAGCTCCTCGGCGACGCTCTGCTTGCGAATCGTCGATGGAACAGCGCCGAAGATCTGCAGCCGCCAGCAGATGTTCCTCGAAAGAGTAGCCATCACCCCCCCGTAGCGAACCCAAAACAAACAACAGAATGCTTGAGGAGACGAAAGGCGTAAAAGGCGGATGCTGGTGGCAGGCCAAGTCTTGGAACCATGCTCCTCGACTTCGGGCGCACCATCCACGTCGTCGAAGAACTCAAACCTAGGCAAAGAACATCGCGCAGCGGATACAGTAGTCGTGAAGAATCAAAGATTAGACAAACAGTTGGCTGACTTGTTTCGCTGAACAGCAAATCGACGACACCGTCGGGGTAATGCGGGAAAACATCAACAAAGTCTCACAACGTGGCGAACGGCTCGACTCTCTCCAAGACAAGACCGACAATCTGGCAGTCTCGGCGCAAGGGTTTAGACGCGGTGCAAACAGAGTGCGGAAACAGGTCGGTATCTCCTAATCCCCGGCCTCGATCTACACAATCGGCAGCTTCATATCCTTGCTAGCACATACTGACCTAAACGCAGATGTGGTGGAAGGACATGCGGATGAGGATTTGCCTTATTGTGGCTCTCATAGTGCTGATAATAGTTATTGTGGTTCCTTCCGGTAAGTCGTTGTCGACTGGACAACAGCTTATCTATCCCCTGGTGGCACAGCTAACGAATTTACAGTGATTGCCAGCAGACATTAATCCAAACTGACCGTTGGTCTGCAAGCAATTCAAGCGGTACATTGGCATGATTTATATGAACATGGGGATGCAAAGCTTGCCGTGTTGTGACAGATTAAGGCACGGTTTATCACTGGTAGCCGGGCAAGGCTCCTTAAGTACAGCCCTGTATTCCAGAAGGGGTCATTATGGTTTGCGCGTTTGGCGAAATGGGATACCTGCTTCTGTTTCTTTTTCAGTCGATTCAAACATTGCGACTTGTAGTAATATAGGAGCTTGAATCATTCTTTGAGATGCATGTCAGAGATTAACGCCAAAATGTTACTTTCACTTGAAGCCAGCCGCACCTAAACAAAAGCGAGAGGTGGTCTACCCTGCCAGAATGTGTAATACCGCAATCATTGGGTTTCTCGTAAGCCATTCGTATCCAAGATCGGTACATCTGAAGGTCAGCGTCAAATTTCGCCTATTGACAATAAATGCGGACAAGTCCGAAAGAATTATACCCACTTGCAGTAGAGATTGTGCATTTAACAACAAACGAATCACGAAAGTAAACCAGCGTCCCGTGATGCTCATGTTCCTCTCTTCCGTGAATGCCATTAGGCGTTCTCGCTTCTTGAATGATAAGAACACATCTGCAATAAAACCCGAAGGATCCTAACAGCACAATCCTTGATTCTATAACCCAGTTTCCTTTTAGATTGGCCCCGAAGACCTTGATTAGTACTTCTAGTCTAGTGCTCCACAGGACAGTAACATGGAAGGTAAACGGCGAGAAGAACAAGATAAGAAAGTGCAACTAGGAAGACCTGAATGCTAAGACCCAACAACTAAGATATATCCAACGGAAGATAAGGCGAATAGGTAGGACAGACGGTCAACATTTTGATTAAGACGATGGTGTATAATGGCATAAACCTTGGTCATGGGAGGGAGAAGAGGAGAGAATCGCGCAGGGGGATCCTCCAAGGCTGGAGGTCTACGCTCCGCCTTGCTGGGCTTCTATTGTCTACATGCGAACACCTGTTGAATCGCGTGCATCGAAGTTTTACCAAGTGAGAAACCTTCGCTATGCACACAAAAGTGTCTAATTCCAGCTTCCTTCCGCTCTATGTACGTCATTGAATGGGGATGCCTTCATATTCGCCGTAACCCAGCGCTAGATTCATGTTTTCTGTGAGAGCATCAAAACGTTAGCCATCCGTTTCTATATTCTCAGCACCCTCCTCGTATCTTCATCTCAAACCGCACTGTCGGCCAAGGAAAGAAGTATAGAAGGAAATGCCACTCACGTAAACACTGCGTCGCCGCCCCCTTCAACAGGTTATCAATGGTCACATTGATAACGACCCTCTTCCCACTCGAATGCACACCAAACCCTCCAACTTCTATCCCATGCTTCCCGGCGATAGCCTTCACGACCGGCGACTCCCCGATAACCTTTATGAGCTTCTCGCCGGCATATCGCTCTTGGTAGACGTTACGGATATCCCGTGAGCGCATTTCCTGTTTGAGAGGGATGTTGATCGTGTGATGGATACCTTGAAACCATACTGCGACATGCGGTATAAAGGCTACTTCAGTCCCGAGCTGGGCCGAGATTTCTCGCTCGTGGATGTGATCAGTCAAGCTATATGGAATGAGATTGTCCGTCAGATTTGCCACATCATTCTTCGGGCTCGGCTTCGTCCCTGCGCCAGAGTAGCCCGATACTCCAAAAACAACCGGTTGTCCAGCGATGTAAGGCAGTATGGGCGCGATTCCAATTTCGGCGGCAGTGGCATAGCAGCCCGGATTGGATATGCGCGTTGAGTGTGCAATTTCAGAGCGTTTGACAAGCTCGGGGAGTCCATAAGTCCAGCCGGGGTCGAAACGATAGTCCGCACTGAGGTCTACGATGACGGTGTCCGGCTTCCCAGATCGATCGATGGCGTCCACGAAAGGTTTGCAGACACCATTTGGAAGTGCCATGACCCAACAATCGATGTCGCCTTTCTCAGCCATGCGCCGAACGTCATCCGCGCTCAGGTTCTCATAGGTAATTTCTCGCTTGGTGTAGCCTTCTAGCTTCTTGCCTGCCAGCTCCCGCGAAGAGACGTGTCGCAAATCCATGTTGGGATGGTCGTTGAGCATGTTAATGAGAGCTTGGCCGGTATAGCCACGGGCGCCTACTAGAGCAACTCTAGCAGGCGTGTCTCTGCTGCTATTTTTGATACCCATCGGCGGGTTCGGGTTGGTCGTGGTTGCATAACCCCTACAGGAGGACCTAAAACGGGTCGTTCGGGCTGCCAGCAATGGTCCGGTTGTATCCCTCCGCAACGGCTTTGAAATAGTCGAGTAAGCCCTAGCTTGCTGCTGAGCGGGCTGTTCTTGACGCATCCGAGTTGCTACGTTCTGCGCGTGATGGAGTTGCGACTCTAGGTTGATGTCGCCGAACATCTTGCGTCCATGGCGTGAGAACTCGACCATGAGTTCCCGGACCTCGTCCGCGCTTTCAAGACCGTACCAGAATAGGACCTCGCCTTGCCTCACCAAGCTGCCATCAGCCTTGTCAAAGAACCAGGTCAAATTTTCATCGTCTTGCTTGACTGTCCATATGAGCCTGGGGTAGTCGCGTTTTAGATTTTGAAAGACATTGTCGGCGACATTAGAGAGCCAGCCAGATTTAGTTATGGTAAGGGTTGATAAATGCGCGATGGAGCTGTCACCTCCTGACGGTAAGACGATGCCAAGAGCAGCCATCGGTTCGTCATAGTAGGCCTTGAATGGCCGATTTCTGAGACTTTCAACGTAGCGATCTACGACTGCATCCGCATCCAGACCTTCTCTGTCGCGTATCAGGACCTGTTTAAGCTTATTCAGATCATGAAATTCCTCCAAATTTTCAGCTGTATGCAGCTTGTTGCCCCTCCGGATTAAGGTGCCGGCACCACTATCTGTGAAAAGTTCCTTTTCCAAGTGTGCAGGGTGAATGATAGCAACGCTCGAGGTCTTAGGTAAATCGTCCAGCAACTTCTTCATCTCTTTTATTTTTAGCCTTGTGCCATGCCTTACCCACGGTTGGGTCATGAGAAAATCGTACTCTTCGTCCAGATTGATTGCCGAAATCTTTTGCCCGGTCTCGCCATTGAAGAGACCACCTTTCTCAGACAGATACACTATCTTTAACGGCTGTAGAGCCCGAGCTAGTTCCCCTGCGGCCACATCCGCATTGACATTGAGAACTTGGCCTTCCGTGCTTTCCGCCATAGATGTCATGATAGGCAGAAACCCATCCCTGATTGCCACCTCAATCGGTCTCTTGTTCACCTCTGTAATCCGTCCAACAAACTTATACCTGTCCTTATCCAAGTAATCTGCAGTCAGAACCCCGGACGTGATAGGTCTTGCCCTGACGCCCATATCCTCCAGAGTTTCCACGAGCTTCAAATTCTCTTCTAAGAACAGTCGTCTTGCTATCCCAAGCGTTTTCCCATCCGTGACCCTTATCCCCTCCTCAAACTCAGGTTCCACGCCCGCCGCTTCAAGCAGCTTGTTGAGTTGGGGCCCAGCTCCATGGATAATGACAGGGTATAGGCCCATGTAATGTAGGTGTCGTAGTGCATGGCATAGGGACTCCAGGTGGTCCGTCAGAATAGCTCCTCCGACTTTGATAACCGCAAATTGCTGTGAGGCTACCGAGCTGAACTGCGCCAGATATTGTTGCACCTCCCTCTTGGAGCCAATGGAGTTGAGGACGTGCACCACAGCCGAGCGCGTTTGTTCCTCCGCAGCCACTCTACTATATTGGCGAAGTTGACCGGCCTTCCATGAGGGAGGGTAAATTGAGGTGGGACTGCGGGGAGGAGTGACAAGTCGTGGTGACAACAGCAGGCTTATTCTCGAAGAGCTACTCGAAGCGGATCAGCTCTATATCACTAGGCTCTACGCAGCATACAGAGGAAACAAGCACGCCGTACCATAATGCTCTGCAGCAGAGAGCTCTCACACCCGCATTGCCAGTGCGGGAGCGGATAAGCGTCTGCATGCTGCAATGCTGGCTTTACTCAGGTGAGGGAGACAATTCATACGGGTGAGAAACCAAAGATCATGCTAAAAGACATATGACAACGCCTATATCAATGCCTCTTTGCGGGGCGGCTGCCCGTCACATTGTAGGAAAGATGAGCAATAATGGGCGTGAACTTTTTTCGTTATCGCAACTCAGCATCCCACCAAGGGTCCTTGTCCTCATCCCTGCTGGCGTCGGCTAAAATAGGACGCCGTTCGTTCGCTGGGCACATGTGTCTGCATTGCCTAGAGACGAATACGTGAAAATTCAGAAGGCTGCCCTGAGAAGGCAGAGTCTTCGAAAAGAATTGATAAGAATCATCTAGCAAATCAACAATGCTCAAAGCGTCAACGCGTCAAAGTCACCAATGCTCCGAAAAGATACGCAAAATGCATGAACAGTCAAAATCAGTGACGCTCAAAAAAACAACGCTCAGAAACAATGTGCGCTTGAAAATCAAGAAGACCCAGGAAAACACCAATGTTTGGATGCATAGCAGTGCTCTAAAGCTCCAGAGTTCAATCTATCTCGTCTCCCCATTCATCATCTTCATCCAGTCCATCCTCAGCCCCGAAGAAACTCCCATGCGTCTCATGCATATGCTTATAGATACTACTCTCGTCGAAAGCTCCTCCACAAAACCAGCACCAATGGGTCCCGCACTGCAACACTGGACAGGTGATATGTCCACATCCAGCGACCTTCTCCGTCTCTATGCCGCACCCCGGACAACTCTTGACATTTATTGCTTTCCCATGCTCATCCAGGGCTGTAACCGCACATTCTTCACAGCACCAATCTCCACGCTCAGGTGGGCCCTCACCAGCGCAGACGCGCTCAAGGTACCGTTTTGCAATGCCACAGGATCGACACCAGGCATAGTACCATCGTCCTGATTCTCGAACAGCCAGTTGCAAGTTGGCGATTGCGTGGACGCCCATGCCGTACTTTGCAAGAGCTTGCGCCTTGGGAGCTCGGCGACAAAACGGGCAGTGCAAGGCTGCAGTGTTGATCATTTTGCCCGGCCCATTGATACCGTACCAGCCTCTTAGGCAAGCGGCGTCGACTTCTTGATTGCAACCTTTACGCCCACAGGCTGGCAGCAAATTGGTCTTGCGGGATGTGGAGAAGCATAGGGAGCAGGTTGCTTGCTGTGTGCGGCGACGTGAGACCCACGATTTTAGCTCGGCAACCAGTTCCGTTTGGTTGTGGAGTGGCTTGCTTTTCATGTGCAGAGGCCTGCCAAACTGAGGGAAGATCTCCACCTTGGAGAAGTCTTTCGTGCCTGTTGTGGAAATCGTGTGGTAGAGCGAGCGGTTGTTAAAGAGACCTTTGATCTTGCCGTGATCGTCGATGAGCCAAGCGTGCGTGTTTTCCTGAGACAGCTCACGTGCTGTTGTCTGCGTTTCGACTATACTCTTCTTCCCTGATGTACATGCCACGCATACAAAGCGGCTAGTGTCGAAGTCTTTGGGGCGATACTCGGATGGATATATCATCCGGTTTAGGCATGTACTGCATTCTACCCACGGAGCCGTATTACGCTCAGACGGCGGAAGACCTCCGTTAAGCCGGCAGTAGTGACACTTCGCTCGGACGTTCAAGTTCTCCAGTCGGTATACGACGTACTGTGACCGGCAGGCTGGAACAGTGCATTCAACCCAGATCGCATCACGGGACTCATCATCAGACCTCGAGACTCGTGCATGGATACTTGCTTCGCGGTCTTCAGGATCCTTGTAGTCGTCGCATAGACAATGACCACATTTTCCTCCTGTGCCCATAATCGTGACAGATCTAGGAAGCTGACAGTCAACACAGGGCACGACAGGACCAATCGGCAGCGTTGATTTGTCCGGTGTCCATCCCACATTGGCAGTAAGGGTAGTATCAAAGTTCAGTTCGAGGAGCTTGTAGTCTAAAAGCCTCTCAAAGAGCTTCCGGTCGTCATCTCTTAGCAGACCAGCACCCCGTTCCGCCCTTCCATACTTTTGATCTGCATCCAGCAATAACGACAAACAATTCACACTCCAGTTTTCGGGCGTATCAAGGTTATTCCAGTTGTCTCGGAAATTGAGCATCTCTCGCTCCGCTACCTCACGCAGCGGCCGAATACCCATTCGGATGCTCAGCGCAGCCAAGAGTGCCGCCGGACGGGTCGACATCATCGTACCAGGAACAATGACATGCAGAAGTACCTTCCAGAGTTTGAAGTCGTGCTCCTCGCTGGCAAGCGCCATGGGAATCTTTGGGACATCCTTGTCTGTTCTGGCTGCAATATGTTTCGGTAGGTCGTTGCGGCAGGCCACATATGTGAGTTGAGTGAGTACGCGGCCTAGACGACGGAGGATCCTGTAGTCGCATGATCTGCCAATCTCGAGGAGCTCTTCTCGACGCAATGACGTGATAGGTGTATTCTCGTCATCATCAGAGGTAGATTCCTCCGTTGAGAACGCTATCGTGGGATCAAGGTACACGCATGGAAATCGGCGCGAAGCGGGAACGCTGTCGATAATGTCAAGGATCTCTCCTAAGTAGTCGTAGGAGTCCTCGAGCCAAACTTTCATCCGACGCTTCTCCTCGGGATCGTGGATCCTTTCAACCGCCAGACCAAAGGCACTGATTAACTCTTTCCGGGCCTCTAATGCCCTGTGATTGCAGACCGTTCTCCACAGTATGCCAAACACGGGGTTGAGGGATATCGCCGTGACGTCCTGCTCGATGATAGTTTCAAGTTGCCGTACCACAGTGGATCTGTACGACTCCTCGGTAGCGTAACGCTTTGGCAGATCCTGAACGGGTACTGATCGCTTTGGCAACTTATTCCGCAAGACGTCAGTGGTAATGGGAGTCCAAGTTTGATTTCTCGATACACGTGCGGGCGCCTTGCTAGGCGTCACGAAGTAAAGCGCGGCGTGTTTGTCAGTTTCGTTCTTTATCTTTAGTATACCTTCAGTGGAAACGTATTCGGCCAGTTGTGCTTTCAATGCAATCTCCTGAGCTTCACCCTTTTCGGCTCCCATCCAGGAAAGAAGAACCTGGATGGTGGTGTGGCTGATCTCAAAGGAGGTTTCGTCCCGTAGGCGGATGCAGGCACCATTAGTGAGGGTGGTTAAGAAAGAAAAATATCCGAGGCACTCGACTGTCATGGAAGGAGGAAGAACCGATATGACTTGAGCTTTCTTACTGCCCGTACAGCCTGACAATAATCTACAAGCAGATACCCAGTCAACGAAAGACGGGCCCCAATCGCCAAATGAGCCGGGCTTTGATAGAGCTTTGTATTCATGGTGCGCACTTCCTTGACCGGCGGACCCGTTCGCTGCTGTGTGAGGTGGAGCGTCGGCATATAGTAAGATGATGGTGGTTGCATTATCGCTCATGACTTCGTATGCCTTCGCAAGCCCGGTCTTCAGCGCTTCAGGCCAGTCAATGTTGATTGATCCCGTCGCCGCTTTGAGTGATTGGGCCTTGGAAACCAAGTCTGGCGTATTCTTGTTTCTCTTGTTCGACTTCTGGTCAAACCAGCCAGACCATTCAATCAGCTCAGGGCCTGAATGCCAGTAATCACGGTAGGCTAGAAGACCCACACGGGAGAAACAGTCGGTCAGCATCGAGAGCGTAATGATCTGTGGTAGAGATTTTCGAAGAGATGAAATGTACGAGGTCATGGAAGCTGTCGCATCGACCAGGATGAGGAGATCGTAAGTTGGCATCGCTTCGGTGACTGAGGCCATGATGTGTGCACTAAAAGGCTGTGATGGGTATCTAAAGATGTACCTGCAGTGCCCCAGAGTATTCTGGGTTAAGGAATGTTGATGGAAGTAATAGCAGGGTTGGGCTTTGACCTTTAGTACATATGCTCTGGCTCCAAGACAGAGAAAGTGAATGAGTCAATAACTCCGGCTATGTGAAGGAGATGAGTCAAAGATCGTGAATGAGATGACCTATGAAGTGGGGACGGGATGCGGCTGCCTAAGTGTGAGGAACCCAGCTACGGCAGGTAAGCGAGTAGAAAGCAGCAGCTATTCCTTTAATTGGGAACTTGATGTGGAAGGCAGCAGTTTAATCACAGCCCAGCTTCTTCTCTTATTACGATGCGTTTGTCTCACGGGAGGTGCATTGCACACAGACGTAGATAACTACAGTCACATGATTAGGAGAGAGTAGAGGAAGTGACTCAGCAACCGCCAGTATCCAAGTGTTTTTCAAAGCCACATGATTTTCCAATAGGCACTCCGTGTCTACATTTTGCTCACGAAGCATTTCGCTTCTGGTTCCGGGAGTATTATAGGTGTAAACTAGATCCTGTGTACACTGCAAGTGTTTGGTTTCGTCGTCTGGCGTCCTCCTCGAAGCCTTTTCTCAGGAGGCAGTCGACCTGAGCTGAGTCCAAGAGGACCAAAGTCAAGTACCGCCATGATTGCACAGTTGTCAGCACCTATTTCACGAGCATGGACAGAGCATGGACAAAATTCATTCACAGTTGACCTAGGTCAGATAGATGCTTGAGACAAGTAAGGATTCGAGCTGTTCGAAGACGACGGTGAATAAAGCGAGCCGGCCGGAAGTAAGTATAACCGACAGCGACATTCGGCCGAACTCGAACTCGCTTAAGTTAAGGCGGGCTTATCCCAAAGCTGAAAGCAGCACTTTCCCGCTTTTCTCCTCACTAACCTGCATTGAGAGCCTTCACACTCGAGCTTTTCCTTTTGCACTCACCCTGCGACAACTTGCGGAAAGTGATACGCGTTCATCGATATTGCGCATTTCCAGACAGCGCACCCCACGCATCTGTTTCACAAACTCAAAATACCTTCGAGGTAAGCACTTGCCCCCATCCATCGCACCCTGCCGACCGCGCCCCGCTGCCAGCATCATTCCTTGCTTTGAAAGCAGCGCGCCACCGCTTGCACCCCAACCCAAGCATAATCTACCTTACCCCATCCTGCCCCGACCATCCTCTTTTCAATCAGCCGCTTGCCTGATTCATCGCTAACTCAAAAGTTTTTTGTTCAGGTTACCGCAGGCACACGGTGTTGCACAATCGAGAGCCTTGTCGGTCGCCGGAGCTTAGTATTGTAGTAGACGTTCCCTCGGTCGGGTCGTCGCAGCCTGCTGTCCCTCGACGCCGGGTCGTCCGCCTCAAAACGGGCAGTTCCCCCCACAGTTCCACGACCGCAAAGAGTAAGGTCACTCTACCAAATCCAGCGTCGACTATTCCGTCATAAGTACCGAACGTCGCCATGACCAGCGAAATCACCGAGCACGATCAAACTAATTCTCCATCGGCGCATGATGATAATGTGCCCGGCAATGGCACGTTGGGCAACGATGCCAATCGTGGCACCAAACGGCCACGCACCAGCACGCTCGACGACGACGACGACGATGACGACAAGCCTGGCCGTGAGAGAAGAAAGATTGAGATCAAGTTCATAAAAGATAAATCGCGGCGGCATATCACGTTCTCGAAGCGCAAGGCAGGAATCATGAAGAAGGTATGTCATCCAATCCTACTGCCATTGCGACAGCTCCAGCTTTCGTCAGATGGATCACACAAGTTGCTGACTGCCTGCATTCGTCCAGGCATATGAGCTGTCCGTTCTCACCGGTACACAAGTCTTACTCCTCGTCGTTTCTGAGACTGGTCTCGTGTACACCTTCACGACACCTAAGCTCCAACCACTAGTGACGAAGGCGGAAGGGAAGAATTTGATTCAGGTATGTCAATGCCACCGCGGCACACGGTGGAAGTGTTACTAACCCTCAGCAAGGCTTGCTTGAATGCTCCAGAACCTGCAACGGCCAACGACAACGGCGTCGACGGCGAATCAACCGTTGACTCACCAGAAGAAAACCACGCCCAGATCCCTCAACCTCAAGGCGGAATGCCACGGAATCCAGCCATGCCTCCAGCTTACGGGATGACGCCAGAAGCACAGCACGCCCTCGCATATCAAAACTATTTGCAGCAGCAACAAGCTGCTGGAGGCCAATATCCACTGCCACCACAGAGGATGCCGCATGCACAGCATCAGTAAATTGCAATGATAAGGGAGCGACAATCATTTGCTTTGGAGGGAGATTCCGCGTTCATGAAGGCGATACAGGCACACCAGCTTAGTGCTAGGCGAACGGCGAGGGACAGGATATTCTTGGTGTTTGGTGCAATTTCCGGCGTGAGAAGTGGATAATCAGTACCGTATCAAGACTTTCAGCATGGATATGCCAGTCTTCTCTCTTCAGTGCTGCGACGGGCGGGATGATGTTTAAAAAGGTGGCAGACGATGCCAAGAGGAATACAATCATTTTTCTTTGGATGGTGAGGAGGAGGCTGGAGTTGCAAGCAGAATGCGGCGCCTGATTTTTTAATGTACTGTGTATCATAGCCTCAAGTCTGCTATCCAATCGGCCGTTCAAGCTTGCGGTGATTCATTCCGCAGATGTCGAGTTACGCAAACCTCACCTACCGTTGTTCAACTCGTCATTTTTCTTCTGAGTCGGTATCCAATCTTGCAGATTCGCATTCACACCTCTGGTGAGAGGCCAAAGCATGAAAAACGATATTGAGTGTTGAGCGATATAATCGTCGAGGCTTAACCTCAGCGCACAAGAAAAGGTTTGCCCATGATCGATGCAAGTCGAATTATGCACGCCGTCATGGCGAGAGTGTATTCCAAGGTTGTTTAACGTCTAAACCCGCTACCCTCCTTCTCTGCCTTCTTCCCGTCTTGCTGCTTCTCCATTCTCATCACTCCCGTCCCTCCACCACCTTCTCTTCCACCACTCCCCAAGTCCTGTCCCATCGGCCCCGGTTGAATCTCCTCTCCTCCTACCCTGCCGACTCGAAGACGCGCTACTATACCTCGAACTACGTCTCCTCCGGCCTCTGAACGACTTCATCCTGCTCGACCTCAGCACGCCCGTATGCTCATCCAGTTCGTCATCCGCTTCACCTCCACCACGAGCATGTGATAAGTAGGGATGCGCAAGGCTCGCTCTTCGCGTGCCACCTACAGAATGCAGCCGGTCTGAGTCGTGCAGTTCGTCCCATATCTCATCTGCTTCCGCCATCGTCTGCCGGCGCATGCGTGTGGCAGCAAGGATGGTGTTGTGCTTCGCTGTTGGAGAAAGCGGGCTACCGTTGCGCAGAAGCGGCGTTGTCTCTGCTGCCTCTTCGTCAACAATGCGATGCTCCGTTTCCAATGATTCCTCCTCTTCTGTTGTGTCATCTACGAAACCCATTCCAGGCGTCAGAGGTGTTTGCGCAACAGCTGGTTTTGTGGAGGGATCGTCGTCGAGGCGCCATGAGAGCGCAAACACGCCAACTAGTAGTACAACTGTGCCAAGGGCGATGAGTCCGGCGTGCAGAGGAGGTAACCGCGATGTTTGGCGGAAGTAGATTAGGCCGTCTAAAATGGCGATGATGTTGTATATGCAAAATACAAATGGGTATAGCACACTCGTTGAACAGAGTTTCAGGCCGCGGTGAAGGTAGTAAAGTTGGCTGAGGGCGAGAACGACGAGCGATAAGAGGATGACCCATGATTCCCAGCGGTTGAACTGGTTGACGCGGTCTACGATTGTACGAACTAGAAGCTCGACGGCGGACTTGGCAACGAGAAGGGAGTGTGCGGAGAGGATTCCGCTAACGCAGCCATATGCCATGCCGCGAAGGAAGCGAAGCCGAGGAGAATACGAATAGGAGTGGGAAAGGAACTGCAATGTCCATAGGCAGAGCAGGATTGCGAGGACGACGATGCCGGTGCCGATGATCCAGAGTATAAATTGCCGTCTACCAAGCAGTTCAAGAAGTTGAGAAAGGTTGTGAGACGGCTCAGGAAGTGCGCCAAAAGTGGCTATAAGTATGGCGCCTGTTGCGACAAGGATGGTACCAATGAGGGAGTAGCGAGTGAATGGCTCGCCAAGGATGAGGGTGGCGCAGATCGAGTTGAAGACAAGCCCGGACTATTCATCATCAGCGTTGGAAGATTAAACGGCTACCGGTCGGAGTCAAGGGAGTATAGTACAGCTTGAAGAGTTGAGAGCACAGGTAGAGGAAGGGTAGTGATCTGGATTGTACTCCCAACCAAGTTTGCGACCACAAACATCGACATCCCCACCTGCATGTTGTGAGCTCGGTCCCAGAATATGGTACCCAATGAATCCGCACCTGCCATCGCCTTCTCCTATACGGAGGTCTTCGAAGGGTGTGGTCTTCCTTCTCATCTTCAAGGATATGCGACTTTCGTTGCAGCGTGAGGCCAATGCTTTGAATGCTGGTCGAAAGAAGTCCCACAATGATGCCGACCTGTTAGAATATGTCAACGGAGAAGTTCTATGCCTATGCAGTACCGTATAGATTGATTCTTGACTTACGGCGACGCTTGCGCCTGGGGATAATTCTCCCAGCCTGCCCATCCCTGAACGTATGTCGTATTGAGATTCTGATATCCCTAGACAACGCCATGTGCTATCTGACCGAAAGCTGCATCTTATAAACTTGATACTACGCTTGGGTGTGTCGGACGGTCAAGAACGATGTACGGTGCATTGAGCGCTTGCCTGGTGACGAAGATGGTGTTGCAGATGTAGGACTTCGACGTTGGCGACTGATGATAGGATGGTGGCAAACTACTCCGTATAATTTGATCTTCTCGATGCGACGATGTACAATAGGATTGCAGAGTGATGGATCTCGAAGTCTTGAATCGTGATATCGGAGTGTTCTAAGATCAGATCGATCCAGCCATCGACGCAATGGGACCCTCTCAGCCCTACGATGCTTCCTGACTTCCAGGTTCGTTGCTCCAATGACAGGCAGGCAGTAGCTACACATATCGTTGACATTCAACTCGGCCAGTCTGCTCTATCAACAGATCTCACTTCGCAGTAGCGTTGCAACCTGCGAACTTCCACAGACAGGCTCCTCATCCATCCAGTTCTTCGTCAGCAATTGGCCCGCCATGTCGCAAATACACGCCATGTCGGACGACCAGGTAAAGCCAAACGCTTCCATTCCAGAGCTCCACTTATCTTACGTTAAACTATTCCCAGGTGTCGGCCGAGCTCAAGAAAATGACGGCCTTCATCCGCCAAGAAGCCCTCGAGAAAGCCCGCGAAATCCAACTGAAAGCCGACGAAGAATTCGCCATCGAGAAATCGAAACTCGTCCGCGCCGAAACCTCGTCCATCGATGCCCAATACGCAAAGAAGTTCAAGCAGGCAGGCATGTCGCAACAGATCACGAGATCTACCGTCGCGAACAAGACACGGTTAAGGATACTAGGTGCTAGGCAGGAGTTGCTCGATGAGTTGTTCGAGCAGGCGAGGAGCAGGCTAAAGGGGTATACAGAGGACCAGGAGAAGTACACGGAGACCTGTAAAGGGCTAATCCTGGAGGGGTGCTATGCGCTTAATGAGGGGAGGGTGGCGGTCAGGGCACGGAAGCAGGATTACGATGTCGTCCGGAAGGCAATTGAGGGTGTGAAGGGGGAGTATAAAGAGAATATGGGAAAGGAAGTAGAGGTCGTGGTCGATGAGAAGAATCCATTGCCGGAAGAGTCGTATGTTATTCGTTGTCCCTGTTGCAAACCTTTATGCCGCGATGGAGCTGACTCGTGAGGTAGATTTGGAGGTGTCACGATAGTTGGAGGAGGCGGTAAAATCGACATCAACAACACCTTCGAAGAGAGGTTGAAGTTACTCGAAACAGAAGCGCTGCCTTCGATTAGAAGGACGCTCTTCGGCGAAAACAAGAATCGTCACTTTACGGATTGAGATGTCCGCTTATTTGTGTCATCGGCTACGGAAAAGGAGAGGTTCTCACATAACTTGCTTTGTTGGTTGCACGAGCCTGCGATTTTCGCCCACTCACACAGAACGGTTCAGCGATCTGCGTCTTCGCGCATACCAGCGGTGCTTCTGGCTTTTGTACAACATGCGACTTTGCACATAGAGCTACAGCGTCATAGGAGAGAATGTGAGACTAGGGACTGTATTCATGACTTCTCTGAGTTCTCCAGCTGAATCTGTTTTTTCAAAAAATGTTCCATGAAAGCGACGCCATTGTCGAATGTACCGTTCGAAGCCAATGTACCGAATAAATTCTTTCTCGGTCTGACCTTCGTTCTGACAGCAAACTCGAGTCTGTACACCAATCGATCGAGGACTACTTTACAGTCCGTCCGCTTCATATGAGTAGCCCCGGAGTCTACAATCCTACCACTCAGAGTCCTTAGCTGCCTTGCCAGAGCGTCGACAGTTTCGTTAAAGACTTTCTCCTCTTCTTTGGCAGTACCTGGAGGTACGAAAAGTCCGCTATCCACAAGTGCATCCAAAAACATGACAAGGGCGGAAAGACTGCCATAGTCCGTGGACCCGCTGATTGTAAACGGTGGGTTCGAGAGGCGGTGAACGATAAGTGCAGTTATGCGGGGCCCTTGCAGTGGTACAGAAGAACTGTCGTAATGCGTAGAGCACAGAAAGTAGGGAAGAGCAAGGGCGTGACGGAAGGCGTGTAGCCGGGGAGTTGTTGGGGGTATCGAATTTAGAACATGCACGCGAAGAGTAGGTTCCTGAACAGTGGATACGAGCATTGCGGAGATATTATGCAACTGCTTGGATGTCAACTCATCACTTTGAGTGGGTGCATATTGCTTACGGATTGGCCTACAAAGGCGTCTGAGATGTCGGTTATGAGAGTAGCAATGGTGTTCTCAATGGATACTTTCAGAATGCTGTCGCCCCTGACAGTGGCATCTATCATCATCCGTAATAGGATGTTAAGGGCGTACTCCCTCGTCGGGACGGAAAGACTGAATGCCAGACAATGTCAACCAAAGGCACCGTAAGAGAGTATGATGACACTTACACAGGAGACAGGCATTGAAGCAAATCTACAAAGGCGAACAAGGTACCAGGCGGTTCTTCAAGCGGTTCTACACTGCTTTAGCTGTATGCCGCTTCTACTCCTTCATAAGCCACTTTACCCCCAATAGAGCGTCGCACAGGTAAGATCGGTGTATCCACCGCAGTTACATATGGCGAGGCCCCCATTTTCTGCAGCATGTCTGCCAGGCGGTGTGATGAAAGCAGTGCCTCGTTCGCGCCAGCACAACCCTATAGACTATTTAGTTCGGACTCGGCGAATGCTCAAGCTCACTTACCTGTATTGCCCTCATGTACGCATATCTAAGATCACTGAGCGGTTCGTAGATTGCTGATAACATATTAGTTCCGAATGGTCATACAAAGAATCTCAGCACGCACCCTCGCCAATCATCCACGAAATGATCTCATCGGGCACGTTTTTATGCATGACGGTGTCGCGTACGAAACCTGACAGAAAAGCGTGCCTACGGCCTTGCGGGTCTGAGATGCTGTCAGTCACAATGCAGAGAATTCGACTTCCTTCTGGGGAACGAGCTTACTTTTGAGTAAACCTGCCCAACCTGACAACGGCA
Source organism: Lichenothelia convexa (assembly GCA_021030975.1). Lineage (NCBI taxonomy): Eukaryota > Fungi > Ascomycota > Dothideomycetes > Lichenotheliales > Lichenotheliaceae > Lichenothelia > Lichenothelia convexa. The sequence goes on along the minus strand of JAGFMK010000043.1, from coordinate 91,465 downwards.
AACTCTCAGACGGGAACGGACTTCTAGTGTTTTGCTTGGGTTGTGGAAAGTCGAAGAAGCTCCACGTCATTTCATAATCCAACGCTTCGGTGCGCTGAGCAGCTTGAAGAACCCTTTGCACCCGACCATCTTCGTCTTCATCCTCCAAAGCTGCAATGAGCAGGTCCTCGGCGAGGCTTGGAGCTGCTTGATCTGATTCCTTGACAGTCGAAGAGTCTGCAACGGATGCACTCAGCAGGTCTCTTGAATGTGCGACATCTTCTTGAGCTGCTACATCATCCTTGTGGCTTGCCAACAACGATTTCAGTGAGATTTTGTATTCCGATGGGCGCCATTCGGCTAGAGTATTCGTTGACCTTGCTCGTTCCCGCAATTTGTGTGAAGCATGGTCGGTTGCTGATGAGGCATCTGGGTCTGGAGGAGATAGGGTAGTACGTTTACTCCTGGCAAAGAGATCGTCAAGATCTTCCAGCGATGACAATGACGACTCTGAATCAGAGCCCAGTTCCTCGTGCATTTTTACACCGTTGAAACTAGAGCCTCCGCCGGCAACCTTCTCTTTCTCTCCCTGTTCCTTCAGTGAATACTGCTTTTCTGTACTCGTAGTGTGGAAATCTTCCGTACATAGCAAGTCTTCATCCTCCTCCCCGTCTTCATCATCTGAACTTCGCACAATCTGGCGACCACTCCTGCCCACTCCAACGGACGAGAGTGTCGAACTTTGCGATCGCTGCGGCCCAGCTAGTTCATCTTGATTCTTTGAGGTGTTCAGGCCTCCGTCAGAGAGCCGGCGGATGGGGTTCCAGGACTGAATGACTTCTTGGGCCGGTGGTGTAGATCGTGCCTCGGGGCACGGATTTCTGGATGTTTCTGTATCATGAAGCTTTGCGCCTCCACCCGGGCTGCTGTTTAATCCATTGCGAAGCGGTATGGCCTCTCTTCTCGAGTGGCCTTGGGGATGCGGAGGATGCGGTGGAGACAGGGCGGCGTGCCGGCGTTTCTTGTGTGAAGGTGAATACGGCCATTCCCGTCTGCCTGGTCTCTGTTCGCTAAATGGTCGCTGTGCAATTGGAACTGCGATGATGTCTTCCACCCCAGCATCGCGAGCCTGCTGATCACGACTTAGGCGCGCAAAGTAGTTTGTAATACTGCGACTTTTCTGCATCGATGAAAGGCACGTCGTGATCTCTGGCAATTAGATGTCAAGCGTGAGCGGACCTGTGCTAGGCCTACCTTATCCGACGCGTCGCGTGTCACGGATTACTCGTGACGCTGGAGTACATACTCCGTACCCACCTACCCTGCTGTACTCGACCATGCATGCCGGGGACTATGCACCGCCAACCAACACTCCAAGGTAGGTACCTAGATATCTATGAAGTAGGTACCTTACCTTAGCCTTCAGGCCGGGGGAAGTGACTGAAACTAACGGAGACGACCTTCGAGATCCTAGACTGTCCTATGAATACTTCAAGTTAGGTACTTGTACTATGTACCTGATGGATTTCTGCGTTTTCGTATGTGTAAAGTCGGAGACCGGAGCTGCTGTGCTTATCTCGGACAAGGGCCATGCAAGAATTGCAACAAGTGCAACAACTGCCGCTGCGCCGCATTTATCTCTACAGTACTCATGCATTCTCTTCTGCTGCCATTATTTATCTTGACCGCATCCAGCCATAGCAGGAAAATCTGATATGTACCTACCCATACATGACAGGAAACTTTTCCGTCGTATTTTAGCTGAGGGTATACGGATGGTTGTGCTTCCGTGCTTGGTAATGCTCAATAATGTTTCGGGTTGCGCTCCTCAAATTCTTCGCGAGGCAGCCCGGCCGCCGAGTGAACCGATGTAGAACGGCATGATCTAACTAGGGCTCTACCTCGTACCCATTACTAACTTACATTTCTGCTGCGCATTTCCAACTGCTCCTCGGATGCCCCGAAGTTACAATAACAATGACTGCCTGAATGCATGCGGCTTAATCTGACGGTCGAACTAAATATTGAAGCCGCTGTGTACCGCGCGGCCGCAGTGCTTACTACTGCCAACACTGCATGTTGGATCCCTCCGCCACACCCAGCGCTGTGTACCTTTCATCCTGCTTGCCCTTCGGGGCAGCACGTCTCCCCCGATATTTCCTTCTCCCCTCCCTCTGCGCCCGCAATTTATACTCTGGACGGAATCCCATATCAATTGAAGACGTCGAGGTACACTTAAACTCACCTCCCCCGCTCTGAACGGTCCAAGTTCCTCTACCCTGAAACCGAGCCATCGTAGGCATGGCGATCCAGCCATATCAGGAAGAGACCCCATATCGAGAAGGGCCTGACATATCTAATCCAGTCAAGCGGATCAGGTGGGCTACGCGACGAGTGACGGGTTATAAGGCTCGCAGTAAGCGGCAGTCAATCATTGATCGGCTTCACAAGAGGACAGCATCGGGCGAGAAAAAGAGGAATTCCGGCAGTCAAGAATCCGGTGACATAAAGGATGATGAAGATTCACGAACAGGCACCGATAATGGAGGGGTTCAGCGAGCCATCTTTTTCAACCGGCCTCTACCTGAAGATGCGCGAGACGAGCAAGGATACCCAAAACAGCACTTTGTACGCAACAAAGTGCGGACGGCTAAATACACACCGATAAGCTTCGTCCCGAAGAACCTCTACTTCCAGTTCCATAACATTGCCAACATATATTTCCTGTTCATCATCATTCTATCTGTAAGTCATAGCCATCGAATACATATATGACCCCGCTTACACGGGTTCCGTACAGATCTTCTCCATTTTCGGAGCCTCGAACCCCGGACTCAATGCCGTTCCGCTTATAGTCATTCTTTTCATTACCGCCGTAAAGGATGCCGTTGAGGATTGGCGCCGGACAGTACTCGACAATGAGCTCAACAATTCTCCCGTACACCGCTTGGTCGAGTGGAACAATGTTAATACAGCTGAGGACCAAATATCACCTTGGCGCAAGTTCAAGAAGCTTAATACTAGGGCCATCATGTGGGTTTGGAATAAATGGAAGGGACGGAAGCACGCCAGGCGCAGTTCGGGAAAGGGGTATGCGGAACGAGCGATGGACGAATCTAGGCCATCAGTAGAAACAAGGCGGACTTCAGTCTTTTCACATCGTACGACGTCGTACTACACCAGTCACAGTCAACAAGAAGGGACTGCGATTCAGATGACTCCCATCCCTTCACCAGGCCTTGAAAAGACGCGCTCATCAGTAAAGGATTCGGAATTAGATGGATTCGAAGTTCGTGAAACTGATCTCTACGAGCCTCACATTAATTCAGATGCTGCGAAGGACTTGAAAGGGCGAACACCTCACAGATTCTACGGAAGCCTTATAGATCCTACGAAACACACGCCGGGAAAGGCGCACTTTCAAAAAGATTACTGGAAGAACGTTCAAGTCGGTGATTTTGTCCGCCTTTACAATGACGAGCAAATCCCTGCTGACATTGTGATACTCGCCACATCTGATGAGGACGGCTCCTGTTATGTCGAAACCAAGAATCTAGATGGCGAGACTAATCTCAAAGTTCGCTCAGCTTTGCATTGTGGGCGATCAGTCCGACATGCTCGAGATTGTGAAAGGACAGACTTTGTCATAGAAAGTGAGGGGCCTCATGCCAACCTCTATGCTTATAGCGGAGTCGCAAGGTGGACTCAGCGGGACCCACGTAATATTGAAGTATCCGGAAGGCTCATGGCCGAGCCCATCTCCATTAACAATCTACTACTACGTGGATGCAGTCTCAAAAACACCGAGTGGATTCTAGGGGTTGTAGTCTTTACAGGCGACGAGACGAAGATCATGCTTAATTCTGGCATCACACCAAGCAAGAGGGCCAAGATCTCACGCGACCTTAATTGGAACGTCATCTACAACTTCATCATCCTTTTCTGCATGTGCCTTATAACTGGTATTGTGCAAGGAGTGACCTGGGCCCAAGGTCACAATTCCCTCAACTATTTCGAATACGGTTCATATGGTGGCACTCCAGCTTTGAGCGGCTTTATTACCTTCTGGTCTGCGGTCATCCTCTTTCAAAACTTGGTTCCGATCTCCTTATACATTACTCTGGAAATTATTCGAACAGCACAGGCATTCTTTATCTACAGCGATACCTTCATGTATTACGACAAACTCGACTACCCTTGCACACCCAAGTCTTGGAATATTTCTGACGATCTAGGTCAGATTGAGTACATCTTCTCAGACAAGACCGGCACTCTGACTCAAAACGTGATGGAATTCAGGAAGGCTACCATCAACGGTCGACCTTATGGGGAAGCGTATACCGAAGCACAAGCCGGTATGCAGAAACGGCAGGGCGTTGATGTTGAAGAGGAAGCAGCGCGAGTTCGAGCCCAGATTGCGCGGGATCGGGTTGCGATGCTTCGGGACATTCGACAGATGTACAACAACCCTTACCTCGTGGATGAAAACCTGACCTTCGTCGCGCCTGATTTCGTCTCCGACCTCAAAGGAGATTCAGGAGAGGAACAGAAGCGAGCGAACGAAAACTTTATGGTAGCCTTGGCCCTTTGTCATACGGTAGTGACCGAGAAGACCCCTGGTGACCCACCAAGACTTGAGTTCAAGGCTCAGTCACCCGATGAAGCGGCACTTGTCGCTACAGCGCGTGACTGTGGTTTTACTGTCACAGGTCGCTCAGGAGATCGGCTCCACCTCAATGTCCTCGGTGTTGACAAAGATTACATCATCCTGAATACGTTAGAGTTCAACTCCACCCGCAAGCGTATGAGTGCTATCGTGCGGACTCCGGAGGGTAAGATTATTCTCTTCTGTAAGGGTGCGGATAGCGTCATCTACTCGCGCTTGAAGAAGGGTGATCAGGCCCAGCTGAGAAGAAGCACTGCGGAGCATCTTGAAATGTTTGCCCGCGAAGGATTGCGCACCTTGTGCATTGCCCAGAAGATTCTAGAAGAAGACGAGTATAGGGAGTGGAACCAAGACTTCGACCTTGCCGCAGCTGCAGTATCGGATCGAGAGGATAAGATCGAAGCCGTTGCTGATACGATCGAGCGTGACCTTACCCTTCTTGGCGGCACCGCTATCGAGGACAGGTTGCAAGATGGAGTTCCTGACGCCATTGCATTGCTAGGCAGCGCAGGCATCAAACTGTGGGTTTTGACTGGTGACAAAGTTGAAACGGCGATCAACATAGGATTCTCATGCAACTTACTTGATAACGATATGGATCTTATCGTGTTTAAGATCGAGGACGGAAAGCCTGAAGCCGCGGAAGAGGAGCTCAACAAACATCTGTCAACCTTCGGTATCACCGGCTCTGATGCCGAGCTGAAAGCTGCGAGGAAGAACCATGAGCCTCCGCCTCCTACGCATGCCATTGTAATAGATGGCGAGTCTCTCAAATACGTGCTGGATGCGGCGCTACGCCAAAAGTTTTTGTTACTTTGTAAGCAATGTAGGTCTGTCCTATGCTGCCGGGTCAGCCCAAGTCAGAAAGCAGCGGTGGTGGATATGGTTAAGAACGGGTTGGACGTGATTACGCTCTCTATAGGGGACGGAGCCAACGACGTCGCCATGATACAAGAAGCAGATGTCGGTGTCGGTATTGCTGGGGAGGAAGGCAGACAAGCTGTGATGTCTTCGGACTTCGCCATAGGCCAGTTTCGGTTCCTCACTCGATTGGTATTGGTACATGGTCGGTGGTCCTACAGAAGACTTGCGGAGACCATCGCGAATTTCTTTTATAAGGTGAGATCTTCACTATTGGCCACTCTTTTAAAACCTAACTGACCGTCTCCTCAGAATATGGTCTGGACCTTCGCACTATTCTGGTATCAAATATATGACAACTTCGACTGCCAATACTTATTTGACTATACCTATATCCTGCTCTATAACCTCGCGTTCACGTCCTTACCAGTCATCCTCATGGGAATCCTGGACCAGGACGTTAGCGATAAAGTGTCGCTAGCTGTGCCACAACTCTACCGAAGAGGCATTGAGCGCAAGGAATGGACACCCATTAAGTTCTGGTATTTTCTATCAAGATGTTACCTCCAATCTTCTGAGTGCTAACGGCTAATACAGGACTTACATGTTGGACGGTATCTACCAATCAGTAATATGCTTCTTCATGTCTTACTTGATTTTCGAACCCGGCACGTTTGTAACGGAAAGCGGTCGCAATGTTAACGACGCGAAACGCATGGGCATATATGTCGCCAACCCCACAATCGTAGTTGTCAACCTTTACATCCTTTTAAACACCTACAGGTGGGACTGGCTTATGGTCTTGATTACCGCCATTAGCATCCTTCTCATCTGGTTTTGGACTGGAGTCTATACTGCTTTCACCAACGCATTTACTTTCTACAAGGCCGCACCTCAGGTCTACGGCCAGCTCACCTTTTGGGCCAACACCTTCCTCACCGTGGTTATATGTCTTCTACCGAGATTTATGGCAAAAGTCGCTCAAAAATTCTACTGGCCACGTGATGTGGACATTGTCCGGGAGGAGGTTCGGCAGGGCAAATTCGACTATCTGCAAGATCCGAAGGACAGTGAGTCTATACCGTCGGAGAAGGCATCCTCCACTTCGTCCTCAGACATCTCGAAGCAGAAGCACAATGGCGACCTTAGTACACCCGATGATGAGAGGCCGATTTATCCACCGTCAGTGGCCCCTACTGCCACGACACGCAATCCGAGAAGCCCAAACGGAAGCGATGGCACCAACTACACCGACCATCGATTATCGCTGGAACGGCCTATACGGCCTTCGTTCGATCGACCGACGCCGTCCTATGATCGTATAAGAGCGTCCATGGACCGCATCCGGCCAAGTTACGAACACAGCAATGAGTTTACAACGGCCGCATTGCTCACGCGAGTTGAGTCGAGCAACCAGTCCGTACCACAAAGTTTACGGAAAGATGACGTGCACCATTCATCGCTACGATAGCACGGGCTCGTTGCGTGTTCACTTTCTTTTTTGGATTTTACACGAATGATGATGATTGTATATAGACACAGAAGTATACCCGCATTGTCTTCTCTTGTTCATATGTCGCAGGACGCATCGCAGGGGTTCGGGCTTGATATTTACGGTTTTGTCCTTGTTTGAACTGGTCAATGGTTATTAGTGCCTCCGAGGCGGCGTAAGCCGTGGGGCTTTCAAGGTGCAGTTTGGTACCTCCAAGCTCTTTGAGCGGTCATTCTCGAGCGTAGGCACAAGTATATTAGAAGTGTCACGCTTAAATAGAGCGCGAAGCGGTCGGTTTGCGCGAACTCCTTACTCTACCCTTCCTGAGATATACAGTACCTACCATTTTACGATTGTTCAGCACAACGGCGCGCCGACGACCGAGCTGTGGCCACGTGACATTGGCGTAGTTTCTTAACCAGGGTCTGTATTTAGTCGCGTCGGTGACGTGCAAGGACATTTTGGTGTGTAACTTCAAGCAAATTCGACAAACGGACAAAAAGGCTATCGCGTATGAGGTTTGAATGATTGCTTAAGCGTAATGCTGAGTAGCCCAATTCCTTAATCGTATCAAAGACCTCTCCGTGGGTATGTAACGCCGAGAGCGAAGACCAGAGGGCGTTCCACCATCGTCGACCCAGCCATATGCGTCACAAATATCTGCAAAGTGATTCCGACTTGCACTCTAACATTCGTCTTCTAGCACCTACCATGTGCGGCTCCGCTTCCATCTCTAGCCCCTGTACTTACCCTTACTTCCTGTGGACTTTGTCCTGAAGCGGTGGTTTCGGTCTTTGATCAATCCAACCTCACTCCCATCTCACAGGACTACCGTGGTCGAACTCGTATCACTACCGCATCACGCCAAGGCTGGCCATAAGGGTTAGGAGATACACCGGGTTGCTGGCTATGGAGCAACAGCGTAGGTGGGCTTAGGGCAGGCTATCGCAGCTGGGTGTTCGACTTGCCTTGGTGACTGGAACGGCGCGCACCATTCAGGTGGAGAGAAGCGGTTGCCCATAGCCGTAAGGCGTTATGGCGGAGGTCTTACGGAGCATCCAGTACGTCTCAACAATCATGAAGACGGATGATATGCTTACATCTGCGGACAAGGGAGCTGCAACGCCTGCCCGAAGGGCTTCACTGGTTCTGCCCCCGACAAAGCGCAGCCGATGACGCATATTCCTACCCGGAGGACATACAAGGCAAGTTGAGTGACGAGGACAGTGCAGAAGAGCAAGAGCAAAGGACCCGCTCAATAAACGAAGCAAATCACAGGAAAGACCTTGTTTTCGACGCTATTCAAATCTTGGCCTACGATGGGAAGGACGCCGAGCCATATCAGAAATGGCTCAGAGGCAGGCTGGATACACAATTGACCACGTGCGATATTTGCATTCGGGAGTACTATCGCGCCCGAAAAGTTCTCAAAGACAAGCTACAAGAGAGCTATGAAGAAGAAGACGTGGTAAAATTTCTGGAGATTTTCGATAATGCGAACATTGAACGTATCAAAAAGGGCCTGAACCATGCCACCAGAAGCCTTCAGGCTGTACCGGTCGAAAAACGAGGTATTAGCGCCCTTGACGGAACTGGTCTCTATGCAATATTTGAAACACTCAGCTGTGATCCCTTCCTTCAGGACGATGACCTCTTGCGCGAATACTTCGACGAGCCCTTTGAGCTTGTCCAGACAAAGAAGAAGCTACGGCTCAATAACGTGGTCCCCGCCATGACTTCGTTTCTGTTCGCTTCTGCCTTTAAATCGCGTCGCTCATCATGGGCCACGTTCACTTGGACGCATTTACCTCGGTGTATTACGGCTTCAGAATTCAAATGGAGTGTTGAAGAATATTTACTACAAGCAATACGAAAAGTTCACCCAATCACCGTCCAAGCTGTCGACTTTGTGCCTGCTTTTTGGTCTGGAGTAAGGGTCATCGTGGAGAAGCTGGATCAGAATCTCATCACGCACTGTCTTCGGGGTATGGACGTGGACATTCACAAGGTTGCACTTGACCACCTTGCCCTCGACTCCATCGGAATCCTCAGCCTTATGGCGACCATTCGGGTTTTGCTGGAGAAATCTCCCGCTGACTTTTGGGATGCCATGGGAGCAATCTCGCCTACGAACCTTGTAGAAGCTATATTCCAGAATCGATACCTGGATCGTGTAATGACTCAAGCATCACCCCAGGACGGCAAAACGTCGCTTGAAGAGACTTTCGGTTGGGTTACACCCTTCCTGGCATCCATCAAAGTAGCCAACCAAGCTCCCGCCTGTCGATCGCTCGTGAATCAGCTCATTGGAAGTATACAAAGCAATGAGGTTTATCCCCCTGCCACAAAAGACTTCTGTCTCACTAAGGGCTTGGACGTCCTTATACAAACCCTTACGAATTTCAACACAACCAGAGCTTTGACTGTAGGACGAGCGATCGTCTCGGATGCTCTTGACGTCGTTAGCGCTTTTGTCGATCGCATCTTGGAAAACAACAGTCTCGGGCGGAAAGCCCACACAGCTGCCGAGCCTGCTTTGTCAGGGAAAGTTATTCGGCTGGCGCTTGCCCTAGATTGTCGATCTCTGCATGCTGACATGGAGGCCATTCTGCACGGAAGGTCTGTGCAACAAGCCGCTCCTACTAAGAGCACGAAAATATGGAACTGCGTCGTTTCAAAGCTTAACTCTGGCAACACGATACTTGCGAGTAACGCCTTGATCGGTATACGTGAGCTAATTGGCATGGAAAAGTTCGTACTCAAGCCATCCATGTCTCAAATCGAGAAGGAATTCAACTCCGCATTCGATAACATACTGCAGCATGTAGCCGAGATACTAGAACGGTTGAGCGATTTTGATGCAAAAGCTCTGAGTACCCTGTTAGAGGCTCCGGAAACCAACAATGCGATGATGGCCACGCTATTCTTCGATCACGATGAGGCACATCAAGCCGCGGTGGACGTGCTGAAGACGGTCAGCTCGCAGACAGGCAGAAGGGAGGCAATAAGTTACGTACTTGACACTTACTTCTCGAATACCTTAAACTCTCTGTCTTCTTCCATTCGACGGATCGCACATCGCCGCATATTTGCACCCGCGCCCGGTATGATAAAGCTTGCCGCAGACATTGTGGACAGTCTGTGTAGTTCTACAGATGGCATTCTTAGACGTCGCTCATTGTCCACGCAAGCGGACAGTAAAGCAGTTGAGAATCTGTGGCAGTCCTTGTGGCAAGCTTTGACCGTCATCTTCGAAATGACCGAAGCTTGGTCCAACATGGGTCATGACAAGAGCAGGATGATGGAGTTCTGTAGGGATGCAATGCAGCTTGCCGACGAGTTGTTCGGCCAGTACAGCGTTTTGGCAAGCGCTCTTGATGATGGGAAAACGGCAGAAGACGAGCAGACGCTGGATATGCGGAAAAGACTTCTCGAACAACCCAAACTTACAATGAACGGGATGGTCAAGTGGTTGAGGCTTCGGGACGAGTTCCTTGTTACTACGTCGGTCAACCTGGTCAGAAGTATTTTGGTGCGGTTACAGGAACTCGATATCAAGATTGCACAAGATCCGCTTCTGTACATCGAGGACGTGGTAACGAGCAAGACTAAGACAATGCTTAGGCCTCAGCAGAAAGCTGAGCTACATAGAGCACTCGAAATCCATATGGGTGAGACACCTGCCGATGACAGGGCAGACCAGGCTCTGGCTACGAGACTCGACAAGCAGCAAGGCTCACTCAATTCATGGATCAAGTCAGGAGCAGGAGGTCGAGAGGTCATCGACCTTGATAAGTTTAAAACGAAGTCTGAGTCTCGCAAAGAGGAAGATGATGGCCTGAAGAAGATCATATCTGACTCCTCCCGTTCTGTTGAACTATACAAGGCTCAGCACGCTATTCGACAAAGCCAGCGTGTGCTACCCGCCCCGTTTTCTCAGAGATCCGCTCTGATACACGGCATCGACCCTACAGAGTTCAAGAAGAAGCGAGAGGCCGAGAGAGAGGCGAAACGGAAGCGAGATGCCCTAGCAATAGCGCAAGTAAGGAAAAATCTGAATCAGCATATTGAAGGCGGCTCTGGCCTTCACGGTCTCGGAGTACAAGGCAAGGATCATGCCCTGAAAGGCACGGGCATGATGGTCTCTTCAGATGAGGAAGAAAGCGATGAAGAAGATGAGCTGGATAAAGAACTCTTCGGTTCCACAAAGCCACCTAAAAAGCCCAATGGAAGCGCAGCCGTCAAAATGCCGCTGAAAGAGTTGAAACAAGGCCCCGTCAGGAAGCAAAGGCAGGTCCGATCTGCGAAGGACATGCGTGCACGCTTAACCCCGGACTTGACGTCTTTGCACAAGGCACTTATAGGCTGGGAGTACTTTCACACTGGGGAGTTCCCACCCAACACTGATCCAGCCGAGTACAGTGCGGTTCCTAGCACCTTTCGGAGTCCTGCGGAGTATCAAAGCATATTCCGTGCGCTTCTCATGCTTGAAGCGTGGCAGGGCTTCGTGAAAGCGAAGGAGGAGAGTAGTCTCAAACCCTATGAGATCAAAGTGGTCAATCGATCCAGTGTTGATGCCTTTGTTGAGATCAGCAGCAGTATGACACATGCCGAGAATAAGGAAATATCCATCGCAGAAGGCGACATCGTTCTTTTGTCTAAGGGGCAGTCTCCGGCAAGCATGCCAGATGAGGCACATTGCCTTTCGCGTGTATACCGCGTAAGTCGAAAGAAAGCACATATTGAAGTCCTCTATCGGGTTAACAGTACCGGCAATGCGCTGCTTTCGACTATGGTTCCTGGCGCCTTGGTGTTTGGGATCAACGTGCTCTCTGTCACGCCATTAGAGCGGGAGTATGGTGCCTTGCTCGGGTTGCAATACTACGATCTTTGTGATGAGATTATCAAGGCCAAGCCGTCGCCGCTGCTCAAGTATACCGAGAAGCAGTTGGACTCGATTATCTCCAATTATGCTTTGAATTCTGCGCAGGCCAAGGCTGTCAAGTCTGCAATGGACAATGATGCATTTACACTTATTCAGGGGTAAGAATTAAAGCATCCCAAATCATGCAACTTAGACTAACGAAGTTCTAGCCCTCCGGGTTCAGGCAAAACTAAGACCATCGTTGCAATCGTTGGCGCCATGTTAACTGATACTTTGAGAGAACACAAGAGTACTCGAATAGAGAAGCCTAAACCGCTCGCAAACCTCAATGCTCCTGTCAATCGCGCGACGCTACCCAAGAAGCTACTTGTGTGCGCACCAAGCAATGCTGCTGTTGACGAGCTAGTCATGAGGTTTAAAGACGGTGTAAAGACGACAACCGGAGAACGTCGCAAGATCTCTGTTGTCCGTTTAGGTCGCAGCGATGCCATCAATGCCAACATCCTTGATGTTACTTTGGATCAGTTGGTCAAGGCCAAACTGGGCACCAACGATAAAGGCGCGAGTGCTCGGGAGCAGACTCAAAAACTAATGAAAGAGCATCAAGCCGTTTCAGAAAAGCTGCGCGAGGCTCGAGCGAAGCTTGATGAAGGCGAAAGTAAGGGTAAGCCGGACCCAAAGGTGAAGGAGGAGTTCGATGCTTTAAGACGGCGAAAGGCACAGCTGAGCATGCAAATCGATAATGCAAAGGACAATGAGAATACTGCGTCAAGACAGACGGACTTGAACCGGAGGAAGGTACAGCAGTCGATCTTGGATGACGCCCACGTCATTTGCGCCACGCTCAGCGGGTCCGGCCACGAGATGTTCCAGGGCTTGAACATTGAATTCGAAACGGTTGTCATCGATGAAGCAGCACAATGTATTGAATTGAGCTCGCTCATTCCTCTGAAGTACGGCTGTGCCAAATGTATAATGGTTGGCGACCCGAAGCAACTGCCGCCCACCGTCTTTTCGAAGGAAGCTCAACGCTTTCAGTACGAGCAGAGTCTTTTCGTCCGTATGCAGACGAACCACCCAGATGATGTGCACCTACTCGATATGCAATACCGTATGCATCCGGACATAAGTGCGTTTCCAAGCAAGCAGTTCTATGACGGCAGACTGCTCGATGGTCCGGGTATGGCGTCCTTGCGGCAAAGACCGTGGCATTCAAGCTCGCTTTTCGGGCCATACCGCTTCTTCGACGTTCAAGGCCAACATCAATCAGCTCCAAAGGGCCATTCATTGATTAACATCGCTGAAGTAAACGTTGCTCTCGCCATCATCGATCGCCTAACCACAGACGTCAAGGACTACAACTTCCGCGGCAAGATCGGCGTCATCACCCCGTACAAGTCTCAGCTGCGTGAGCTCAAGGAGCAGTTTGGAAGGAAATACGGACAGACGATATTTGAAACTATCGAGTTCAATACTACAGACGCGTTCCAGGGGAGGGAGGCCGAAATCATTATCTTCTCCTGCGTGAGGGCTTCACCTGCCGGTGGGGTCGGCTTCTTGTCGGACATTCGGCGCATGAACGTTGGGCTTACCCGGGCCAAGTCATCTCTCTGGGTTTTAGGAAACTCTGGATCTTTGCAGAGGGGCCAATACTGGAAGAGGCTGATTGAGGACGCCCAGAGTAGGGATCTCTACACGGATGGTGATGTGTTGGCGTTGTTGAGGCAGCCGCTGCAGATTGAAGCTAGTGAAAATTCAAGGAAGGTCATCGCCAACGGTTCAGCTAAGGTCAAGCCTAACATCAAAAGTGGCGGAAACATCCAAACGGAAGCTGTACATAGCACCTTCGCTACCAGCGGAAACCGACAGCCGGTTATCAAGGAAGAAAAGATCAGTCAGTGTCCAACCCTTCCGGGGACCACTACAAGAGTCAAGAAAGAAAGAAAGGATCCAATGTCGGAGATGAAGGCCTCTGCATCAGGGAGAACCGACCCGAAACGGGACTCAGCGCCAAAGAGCGAACATAGCGATACTGACGTGGAAATGAAGGATACTGTTACGGATGATGGCCTAAATAAGCCGGGAAGCAGAAAGGAAGGGCCAGTCGTCAATGGGGCCTCTAACGAGGGCAAGGAGCAGCCACTTAAGAATGACAGCGCGAATTCAGTCCCGGCCAGACCGAAGGGCCCTTCGGTGCCAAAGAAGCGCAAGGAACCGGATCCATTCATTAGAAAGCCTAAAAGACCGCGGCCGTAACATACATGGGAATCGGTCGACTGTCTCGGAGTGAGGGTCCTAAGCCGGAGCAAATATCGCACGGGTTGGCGTTAAGAAGGGCATTTTGGCATTTCTTCATGATATTGAAGAACGCTTCATTTGGTAGCATTTAGCGGGTGGAGTGTAGTGGCATTTCAGGCGCAGCATTGCTCAGCGTAGAAGACAGAGCTTAAGATTACGCATAGAGTGCGAGGAGCACACCTAGACACAGGTAGTATCTACATAGAGCTGCGCGTCAGTCCTCTATTGGCGCTTCGCATCGGGCGAGCGCTGGGCTTATATGAGGTGGACTTGGGCTTGGGCATTGATCAGCGAGAAGGTAACCCACGCGTCTGGCATCCGCCTCCTCCATGCAGTTCAGGGCCGCCCTCTGAACACCGTGCCTGGAGCAGCGAAAGTCCTGCGACGGGCAGAAAAAAGGCGTTGGTTCTCTGACTCCGCCGGATATCTCCTGTCCAGTTTGCCTCAGCCTAAACAAACTGCGGCGGGATTTTAATTCGTTGCTGAAGTCTTGTAAGGCTGAGTCCGTTCATTCTTGAGCTTCTCCAAGATTAAGTGTGTTTAGCGCGATGCGCAATCCAGATTCCAGAGCTGAACTTACAGTACCCCATCTTAAGCCTCTTCGTCATTGTAAACACCTACAGTACCTACTCACACAGCACAAGATGAGAACCTACAACTCCCGCTATACTTTGACGTCCAGGCATGGCCCCTTGGATCTTGGTCTGCCCCGCGTCGAGAGGCATAGGTTTTGCAGTGACGCGCGAGTTGCTGCGAACGACGAATCTGCCCATCATCGCAACAGCACGAAAAGATACAGATCGGGCCACGGACAGTATATTGCAGGGCCTAGAGAGGGCTGATGGGGATAGACTGACGGTTCTGAAATTGGACGTGACCGGTGAGTAGCCCGGGTCAACCACTGTCAATGGACAAGTGAGTGCGAGGGCGCCCCTCAGTCAGCGCGTAAGCAAGCAGACTGCGCCATCGTCACTCAGCTAACGTTCGAGCCAGATGAAGAATCCATTGCCGAGGCCGCGTCAGTCTGTGCATCTAGATTCCCCAAAAAGGACTCGCACCTTCACCTTGCCGTCACACTTCCTGGTATCCTCCATCCCGAAAAGTCTCCTTCCCAAGTAGACGCCGCCAGCGCCCTTGAAACCTTCCGCATAAACACCATAGGCCCTCTTCTTCTCCTAAAGCACTTCTCCCCGTTCCTGCCTCGCAAATCCACCGCCCTTCCCTCCCCATCCTTCCTCAAAGGCCTACCTCCGCACGCAGTATGGGCATGCATCTCCGCTCGCGTTGGATCAATATCCGACAACCGTCTCGGCGGCTGGTATACTTACCGCGCCTCTAAAGCAGCGCTTAACCAGGTCGTCAAAACCTTTGATTATCATCTAAGGGCGAGCGCGGGGGACAAGGCGGTTGCGATTAGCTTGCATCCAGGGACGGTGAAGACGGGGTTAAGCAAAGAGTTTTGGGGCAATGTGAAGGAGGAGAAATTGTTTAGTGCCGAGTTTGCGGCGGAGAGGTTGTGTGAGGTGATCAGGACGGTGGGAGTAGAAGGGAGGGGGAGGTGTTGGGATTGGGAGGGGAAGGAGGTGCCGCCGTAGGCCGATTGAAACAGTGCTTTCAATAGTGCAATATCGGACCCAGAAGGTTTTCAGTCATGCAGAACTTGGTGCCTTTGGTTCTTCGTTTTGTAACAAGGCCGCCTTAAAGATGCACAAGACCCTCGTCAACGGGCTCTGGGGGTTGAAAGACCGCGGCTTCTGGTGCGAGCGTCTCGGGGGCCCCTCAGCATTCGAGGTGCTAGCACATCTACCCCAGAAAAAGAAGTAAGACATTCTTCCGCTGAAGAAAATCTTCACGCGCTCTTCGCATCTCGGGCGGACTCCCCAGGTGTTTAATAAGGTAGAGTTGTGAGTTGCCACTAGCATTGAGCGACTTTCGTTTTAACCTCCGGAGCCCCCAGTGGGCAAAACCTGGTCTGCGGACGAAAACCATATTGGTTACTGTTTCACACCTTCCGGTTTATATGGATGTAACATCTTTAACATACAAAATCGCTACCTGCTACACACTTTTATGCACCGCCCAGCTTGCAGCTAAGAAGTACGGTGAGGTGGCACCAGACTGTGCGAGAAGTCTTGTCGACATTAACATAATCCTTGAAAAGCTACAAAAGATTTCACCCCTGTTCTTTGACGTGCTCAGTCTAAGTCCAACACTTCCCTCTTCCCTGCGCTCCCGCGCAATGTTTGTGAAGACCAGCAAGCTCCTGCTCGGTTGGGAAAGAGCCTGAAGACCACGGAACACTGCCTGTAAACTTGAAGCGCCACCCAAAGCAATGATCATATTTACATCGCAGGACGTGCACCTTACGGAGATGGGGTTATCTAAAAGTTGGGTACCGCCATGCGTCATAGGCAGAGGAGTGGTAAGCAGTGTCTAGAAATTTTGAAAACGAGACCAAAGGAAAATCTACCAGGGGACCCTCAGTCCCTTGACCAGCGGCGCCAAGCCCAAAAAATTGAGCTTGCCCACTACTCATAGCAGGAGCTGGCTCATAACCGATAAGGTGAGTTCCAGGGGTGCTCCAGCACACTGAAGGTACATGACGGTCGCCCCATAACACAATGTAGAGTTCTGCACTGATTGCGATTATCCGCCTGCTGCAAAATGATACCGCTCCTCTGGTTGCGAAACTCAGTCGTGAATGCTGCGGGCGTCTGGTCTCTATGATTGCTTCCAGTCAGAGTTCTCCATAGGTGGTCTAATAAATCAAGGAGTCGTCGTTCCTCTATTCCGCTTGTTGTATCGACAAGCTTCTTAAGATTGTATGTTCCATACTAGGTCCGGCCTCGTGACGAAGAGTCCTGGTCGTTGAGAAGCGGAAAGTCGGGTTCAATGATAGTCTCATGTGATATCGTGAACGTGATGTCCAAATCTTTGGCTGGGTGAATATCATGTAGATCCAGAACTACATGAGCATTGGTTGTGAGCCCATCCAGACCAGTAACCAGTATTCTCAGTTTTGCTGATGGCTTTGCGGCATTCTCCATGAGCGCCTTGTGGTCTGCATGAAGGGAACTAGAAAGCCCATTTGTCCCACAGCAAACCGTACTTTTAAGGTTGGGTGCGAGTGCGATTGCTGAAGTTGATATAGCACCATAGGTCCGATGGGAAAGCTTTTGAGACATTGTACCGTGCTCATCATGCTCTTCTACAAGCCGCAGAACAAGTTGATGACGTCCCATATTCGTGTCCATCAGTCTTGTGTTGCTTGTCAGGTCAAACTCCGCCTGGATCCGTGGACGCTTCTTTCGCACATTCTTAGTTGAAACATTTACGGCCACCGAGCATGCACGCTTGAAAGGCCGTTCTTCATCTGGCCCGTCCGACGCGTGACGGTTTGGAGCCCTGGGATTGTCTAACTTTGGGTCGGTAGTTAGAGGGTTCCGCGGAGAATTATCGCCGGGACCAGGTAGGAGTACCTTTGGGTGAAGGTTGCCATCTGGAAGTGGTTGAACATTACTCTTAATCAGTGCGTATAGTGATCTAAGAGGATCATGACCTGACTGAGGATTTGTAGGCATGAGAGAATTGGACACCTGTTGTGATACTGTAGCATGTACGGATTGCACACTGTCTTGATTTGGCGTTGACTGCATCTCGCGACCGCCTTGCGAATTTGTTGATAGTGGACCGAGACGAAGTGGAGGCTTGTTGGCGATGCTTTCCCGAGATGTGTCGAAAAACGATGAGGGTACTAGTGCCGGCTCATTTCCTAAGTCTAGCCTGGGAACGGCCCCCTCCATGTCGAGATGCGGCACAGAGAAGCATCGCAACTGCTCCCTTTGCCTCTACTAGACTGCGTAGAGCCTTCAACGGCTTCAAGGGTATCATTGCCCATACCATGGGTTCCACTAGGCTGTATTCCGTCAGGTAGAGTCTGAAGCTCCGAGTTGAGATTTGAGAGTGGGAAGAGCGCGTCTAGTCGAGTTTGCAATTGTCCATTGCTGGTGCTCTCATTAGTACATGGCTCATTTGTAGTCGTTAGTAATGTGGCCGATGAAGAAGTCTGAGGTTGTAGCTGAAGGGGGTCGGGAGTACGACCGAAAGGTTTAGGATATGTGGATTGATTGATCTCCGGGCCGAAAGTTGATGGAGCGTTGAATTGAATGGTATTAGCAACCGGAAGATCTTGGGATGACCGTTCTTGGATTGGTGCATACTGGTCCGACCTAAGATGTAAAGAACGTGGGCTCTCTCCAATGCTACTGACATCTTCTGCAGCCCGCCTGAGCGGTGTGAAATTGTCTGCTCGTGGTAACGACACAGGACCTTGATCAATGATAACCCCGTTCCACTGTAATACTTGAGGTTGAGGGAAATAATACAGTGTCGAGCCGAATGAAGCGGGTGCATGTGGCGGTTGGTAGCTCTCGGTTTGGTAGGACTGGGCGTGGTTGCTATATGGTACATGCCATGGCTGGAAAGTACCCTGAAAGCTTTGGTACGGCACATATTGACCTTGTGAGAGATGCGGATGGTGATAGCCGCTCTGGTAGCTCAGATACGACTGGCTAGGTAGAGGGTGTAATATTGCGAAGAAGGGCGGAGGAAGCGCTGGCAGTGGGTGATGGGCATATGCCTGCCCTAATGGTGAATATCCTGTTGGCAAAGCAGGTAGAGTCCAAGTAGGTGCGAACTGCGGAGCCGACTGGTGACCGCCATTGACATGAACGTAGTAGTGTTGTTGCGGTCTTGTACGGTCCTCTACAGGTTGAACGGGGACGTAACCTCGCTCTCTCAGGCGTCTACCGAAGAGACGCTTTCTCTGTGCGTTGTTCATCCTCAGAACGGTCCTGATATGAAATTAGTCACGAGGGTTCCTGCCACACGGTAAAGGAAACCGAGATTGCTTCAAAGCGACGGAGTGGTGAAGGGTGTTCTTGCACAGAAGAAGAAAGGATATGTAGCGAGAGTGAAGAACTAAGGAGCCTAGGACCGGGAGCGAGGTGGGCGGGCATGATAACGCGGCAGTAAACACGACCCGTCGAGCGGTAGAACTTAGTTCAACTAGAGCAAGTAGGAACAGAAACCAGATAACATGTCATTGCTGATCAAACATGAATGAAGTAAAAGGAAACCAAAAGTCGGCGAAGTGAAGAGAAAGATTCCTGATGGAGACATCGAATGTGTAGACATGCGTACCGTGAATTCCAAAGAGATCTGTGAGACCAGTTCTTCAGCTGATAAGCTGAATGTGTACAGTCTTCGTAAAGTACGGTCGCTGCTGAGGTGGAATCGTGTTAAGGTTGACAGATTGAAGAGGAAGACGTGTTGAAGGTGGGAGGAGACGAGAGCATGGGAGCCGTTCAAGATTAGACCACGCCTACATACCAAAATGGAAAGACCGCGGGTTTGCCTATCGCAGGCACTACACTGCAACTTTTATCCAGTTACGGAACGAGGCTGAGTTTCAGAGTTGCCATTACATCATATTATCACTATAATCAAGGCGAATGATTAAACTGCACTGGAGTAGGTATATTTGAGAACTTTCCAGATATGGTTATATTCGATGTAAAGCCGGGCATCTGCGTCGTTGCCGGTGTAGAGCAAGTGTTTAGTTGCTGCTAAGTTGAGCATTAAGGGATGACTTGGTGATACGGGTATAAATGCATCTCTGTGCGTAGTGACGCGCATTGATGTAGGAATTGACCGTGGTTTGGACGAGCGTTGCCGCAACTTGACATTGAAGAGCTTCCCCGCAGCCCTTACCATACTGATATTCCCCCAATACTGGATAAGTGTGCTCTTGTGAGACGGATCAGTGTAAGTCCATGACAGAGGTATTTAGGTCGAGGATGAACGGAGGGAAAGGGGCGTATGCGATGGGCAGGCGTTCTTTAGAAGTTTCAACATCTCGGGTGTATACGACCTTTTATGTCTCGCACACAAATGGCATAGAGATGTACCGCACTCGAGGTCTCACGACTGACAGGGAGATCAATCAGCCGCATCACTTCCGGGACCCAGACAAAAACTGAGTCCACAGAATAAAGCTTTGTCAAGTACAGTGCGAGAAACGGTACGATAGGTTAGCGCTCGGGAGCCCTCTCGAACGTGCACAATATGTTGCAAGTGACATGATGATTGGAGTAAGATTTCCAAGTTAAAAGAGCTTTGTGTTGTAGGAGGCTCAGTATTCGGGCGATTGCCAGATTCCAAGTTACGGGAACTGTTACACCACTTCTACTCCTCCCATCTTGCCCGCTGTTGCGGACCGGAAGAACTCCGGCATTCGTGATGTTGATACATATTATGTTTTCGGCTCATTGACTTTCTTCACAAACAAGCGGGCGAGCAACTCACAATGCTCGTGTCATTAACCGTAGGCAAGGTCGATGCAGGGGTTGCCGTACTGCTGACGGACGACAAACGGCTAGTAAGTTGTGCAAGCCTCCATCAAGCTATGCGAACCAAAACAATGGGAAGTCCCAGCAAGCTGATCTAATCTCTAAGATAGAATTCCCTTCCATCCTGCTCCCTCCTAACATATCCTCGGGCTCAATCGTTGACATCACTGTTTCACGTAACTTCAAAGCGGAATCAGCGGCAGAAAATGCTTTCCAAGCTCTACAGTCCGAGATTTACGATACCTTCGGACGGAAATCTCCGTCAGCGCCAGTCCTTCGCTGTCGAAATGCTACGCAAACGTCCGTTGTACTCGAGTGGGATCCCATACAGCTAGCTACGAGTAAGCTGAGGAGCTTGAGCCTCTATCGCGATGGCAACAAGGCAGGGAGCATACCACGTCCGCTGGATATACAGTCCACGAAGATCAGCGGCTTGGCTGTGGACACACCGTATACCTTTCAGCTGGTGTTACGAACTAGTGCAGGCACGCTTTCAAGCGAGAAGCTGACGGTTAGGACGCACAAGATGACGGATTTGTCTGGGATAACAGTGACACCGGGCATCATGCCTGCTCCTTTACGGGAAAGTCTGCAAAGAACGGTGGAGAGGATTGGCGCAAAGCTTAATGACTTGGTCAGGATAGACACCACACATTTCGTGTGCACAGAGGGAAAGGGGTCGTCATGGGAAAAGGCAGTAGAGATGAATATTCCGGTTGTGGTGCCAGACTGGCTGCATGCTTGCGAAAGAGAAGGGCGCTTAGTCGGGGTTCGAGGGTACTATCTCAACGCCGATCCCAGGTTGCGTCAAGTCGGGCAAGGTGTCGTCGTGCAACAGCAGCAGGCGCAACAATCTCCACAGCAGAGGGCGATCCCGGTACGGCAGTCTTCTAGGGCCGATGTGCAAGCGCCAACTCCAGACACGCCGTCACGGGAGGAATCAGCAGCAACCCCGAATACCTCCAATGGGACAGCCGGGGCGAAGCGACCGCTGTCGCCGTCACCGCCAACAACACCACAGCATGAACCCCCTGTTGCAGCAGAAGAATCAGATGCTGTCCCGGTTCCAGACGAAGCAATCGTCGACAAAGACGCTGAAGCATCAATCAGGAATGCTCCAAAAGAAGCAAATGACTTCCCGGAGGATGTAAAACAGACAAGCCCGGTTCAGCCATCACGTCGCGGCTCAGAAAAGCCCGAGCAAGCGCCTATGCCGCCACCGCACGACGACTCGACGGAGGAGGTCAAGCAGGTCCCAGAAGAGACGGAGAACTTCGATGAAGTAACGTTGTAATATCGTCCAGTTTCGCGTACTGGTGTGCTTCGCATAGGCGTAGTGCCTTTGCTTTGTTGCTCTACCCCATCGTAGAGCATAATTGGCGAAGAGTATGCTTACCGAAAGTAGCGAATAGATAGACCAAGCCCGTTGTCGAGAAGAGGGTTGCGGATTGCAGATAGCTCACCCATGATTTACCTTGTCGGTGTTATGGTTAAGGATAGTGTCAAATAGCCGAAAACCCCGTGCCAGGATCTCGGGACCAGGGCTGACTCACATTGCTGCACGATCATGCCCTAGAGACGATGTGCCCGTCTAAACAGTTGGAAGTGTTGCCCAAAGCCACTCTTAGACTACAAGGAAGCAAAATAGGATTGGCAAAAGTGGTACCGCCCACGCTGAGGCTCGAACTCAGAACCTTGAGATCTCTAGAGATAGCTCTAAAAGTCTCACGCGCTAACCAATTGTGCCACGCGGGCATGAAAGGCACTGGAAACTAATATCATATATATGCTAATGTGAAAACGGCCTATTGAACGAGGTATTGTAAACCTTAAGAGGTTGAGAAACTCTAAGATACAGATAATGCGCGTCTAAAGCAGGTAGTCACAAGGCACTAGCCTTGTTCTTGTCATGTCACTTTGACAGCCAGAACAGTTTCTCGCACCCGTCTAAAGAGTGCAAGGAGGTGTAGCGCGAGACTACGGTACGTAAAAAGCTACGAGGCCACGCATTCATAAACAGACCAAAATACCACCAAGTCACGCAAGCTTTTAATATCGCTATAAAATTGGACAGCAGGCTTCTGCTCCTCCGTATTGAGTATATCTGCGCCGTGCACAATGAATTTGACTCGAGAGCTCCCATGGATCATATACTTTCAGGCGCCCGGCTAGCAGCGGAGATATTCTTCCCATAAGCTCTTTGTCTAGCTTTGTACGACTCGTCTCACCCTAGCCTTATACTGGGCTCAGTCGTCCTTGCAAGATATAGGTAAAAGTAAGGTTCAAGCGAGCGTACGCTGGTGGAAGCTCCGGCGCGCCAGTCTGAAGAACACAGATTTTTAGCTTCCAAAGCTGTTCAGAGCGAGGTGCATAACAGTGAATCGGCGCACGCTTGGATTGCACACTCCTCCCTAAGTAGACTTGCACCGTCATCCAAGGTCGAGTCTATACCTCATTTACTAAGATATTCCACTTTCTCAGGCTTTCTCAGCGTACTAATTGTTGAAAGCTCAAAGCATCATGCCACTTAAAGTCTGACAATCCGGTGTATGACATGGCCTTTCAGAATTTGGTCTTGTGAGATCTCATATGACTTTGTTGCACTTCAGGCACACTAAGGATATGAAGGCACCATCGGAGACTTTCTCGTCGTGTCGCGAGCGCGCGGGATGTAAGCATCTTGTTTTTCATTTCCGAGATCCAGAGCTTGATAGAACAACTGCTCGCTTGGTTCAAGTAGAGCCTGCATACATCTGACCCATGGTAGCGTAACAAAAAACCCAGGAATGGCGAGATCGATGCTGGCGTGTGTACAAGCGCGCGTCGTAAAATCTACCACAATACGAATTGAATCTAATGCTTTGTGAGGGCATTGTGGAGAAGTGAGCAGAGTCGGATTGTTGTTGAGCGAAAAAAGGAGTTGACGCCTCCTGCAAAAGCTCTGGTGCACGCTCCTTACCGCGCCGTTCAGCACCGGGCCCAGTCTCTCCCAATGCTTTGTCTGTTTCCCCGCGTCTTTTGGGAGGCTATGACGTCCTTGATCTACCCCTTACTTTAGGTACCTACGAAATTGTCACTCAGCTGGCTCTCTTATCGCTTCCTATTGATTCGATACCATCAGTCCAGGCGCTGCTTGCATCGCAGGCTACCTTTACAGATTGGTTCATCGGCATATGTGGACAATGAATTCGATCAGCAATATGCATGTGCATCGCCCCAATGATCTGGTGACTCGTGTCACAGAACCTTGAAGTCTTTGGTCTGCTTTCGAAACAAGTCATTTGAGTACTTTGAGTCGCTTCTTGTCCCACATTGGCGTGCCTGACCGCATCGTCGGTCTGTGCAGGGATGCGGCATGCGGATCGAAAGCTTGTTTTCTGTGGCCCTGTTTGACGTCGATCCACGGCCGTTCGTTCCGCTTGGCAGATCTGGTTGTTTGTGCACGCTTGCGCGCTCCACGTCGGCGGCAGCGCTGCTGCTTTGTCTTAGTTTTTGTTGTCGGTGAGGGCAGACTGCTGCGAGATGACGACGCCCCTGACACCACTGGCGCCTGCCCAAAGCAGGTCCAAGGTCATGGCAAGCGCCGATGAGCTGTCACCCACTCCTACAAAACTGCCCCATGGCCCTTCTGCATCCACCCTTCCCACCACATCCCTTTTCTCCGTCGAAGAATTTCTGAGCTACCAACCATACACCTTAGGTAGTCTTAAACTCATTCACCTCATTCTTACTCCAATATGGCAAGCAATCTGCACCGCATCAAGCTAGTCCACAACCCCCACTACCGTCGAAGCGGTATCAAATCCTATGTTTACCTCTTGAACAAGTGTAAGGCGTCTATCTACAGGTCTCAGTTGTTGATCTGACTGTTTGCAGTCAACTTCGCTCCCACCAAGGAAGGTCCCTATTTTGTCAATAAGAAAGACCACGAGCATCACAGATACGACTTCCAAAGGAGAGGCGGCAGATCGAAGCCCCAGCAGCCTAGCCTTCAGAAAGGAGACCCTCAAGGCCAAGCAGGCGAGGTTCCAGCCGCGGACCAACAGAACGACTCGGAGTACCTCTGCCAAGTCAGCATTGGCACTCCAGCGCAGACGTTCATGCTGGATTTCGATACCGGTTCAGCTGACCTCTGGGTAAGCGCAAATGCATATGGCACTGGCAACCGGCTTGTGCTAACAATGACAGATTCTCTCAAACGAGCTCTCCAAGTCTCTGCTCGACCAAGCAAAGGGTCACAACATCTTCAATCCGAGCAAGTCCAGTACCTTCAAGAATGTTAAAGGCTCCACTTGGCAAATCCAGTACGGAGATCAGTCTTCGGCGTCCGGTACCGTTGGTACAGACAATGTGACCGTCGGCGGTCTCACCATCCAGAACCAAGCAATCGAGCTTGCCCAGAAAGCATCTCCAGAATTCGTCACGGGTCTGTCAGCACCTGCCACTCGAAGGTGGTTGCAGACATCGGCTAACATTAACTTCAGGGGCTGGAGATGGTCTTCTCGGCCTTGCATTGGGCAACATCAACACCGTCCAACCATCGCCAGTCCAAACACCGGTCGAGAATATGATAACCCAAGAGGACATTCCGAAAAGTGCCGAGCTCTTCACCGCTTATCTTGGCAGCTGGCGTGACGCCAATGAGGCCGACAAGGGCGAGTCCTTCTACACCTTCGGCTACATTGATCAAGAAGTCGTATCTGCTTCCGGCAGTCAAGTTTACTACACCCCTGTAGACAACAGCCAAGGCTTCTGGCAGTTTGACAGCACCTCGGCGACAGTGAACGGGAACACCATCAACCGCAGCGGCAACACTGCCATTGCCGATACCGGCACCACACTTGCGTTGGTGGATGACCAGACGGTCGAGGCCATATACAATGCCATTCCGGGTGCGAAGTATGACAGCCAGAACCAGGGCTACGTCTTTCCCAGTACCACCACGGCTGATGACTTGCCTGTCGTCACCTTCGCCGTGGGCGGACAGCAATTTGCCGTGCAGAAGGAGGATCTGTCCTTTGCCGATGCCGGCAACGGTATGATATATGGAGGGATTCAATCCAGAGGTAACTTGACCTTTGATATTCTTGGCGATACCTTCTTGAAGGGAGTCTACGCGGTGAGCTCAGCCATTCTCTTAACACAATATTCCATCGCTAATGACAACACAGATATTCGACCAAGGCAATAAGAGGTTCGGCGCCGTCCAACGCAAGGAATTGACCCAGAACCTGTCCTTGCCAAACTAATGTGGCGAAGTTCGAGAGGCAAGGGCGACAGGAACTGGGCGGCTCGCTCCAGGCATTACGAAGTCTTATGATGTTGAGAATTGCTTTGTGAAACAGTCATGCACGTTCTTTTCCGAGTAATGAATGCTCTCTTGTGGCCGAGTTACAGTACAACAGCCAGGCAAGATAGATGTTCGCGTTTGAGGTAGATAGATAACAGCTGTCTCGTCTGAGTGATCGCTCCTCCTAAACTTTTCCGGTGAAGTTAAATGACTATGCAGTGTCACAAGTAGAACGCAATAAATGCACCTTTCACACTATGCCTTCGGTACGTGTCACCGCGGGTCCGGGAGGGAGCAAGGATGGTTAGGGCCACTCTAGGAGGGTTCAGTAGTACGATTCAAAATTGACGGGACTGCTCCAGCTAGGCATAGGTCTAGATCCCATCCAGTACATGTGGTGTCCTCATGATTCGTGTGAAATGCTGTCCACCGGGGAGCCCTCTGTGAAAGGGGAAACCGTTTGTCGGGGAGATGCTCTGTGACAAGCATAGCATGTTGTGTCAGTGGGCAGAGCTGCAGCTTGCTTCGACAAACTGGTTCCTGGAGTGCTGCTACCCGACTACTTCGGTGGTAAGCAAACGGAGGAGAACGGCGATGAAATATGGTGCTGGCTGTCCTATCAGGTCCTCAATTAGGTGGCACAAGTTCCCGAAATCTGGAGCCGGGGGTCTGACAGATCCATGGACGTGAGCCGAGCTTCGATCATTTGTGGCCATGGCAGGATGGTACCATGCTCTCTGAGCACACCATGCGAGCTCCCGGTTGGTGCGTATCTGGATCTTGTGAGGGCAAAGAAGTACCTGAGGGTCGGAGTCTTATTGAGCGATTAACGTAGCTCGTCACCGGGGCTAAAGTACGAGATGGGGATACAACTGGTGAGCAATATGCCGGCCTCTTGATTGTTTAGTAGGGAAATGACCACGCCAGGCACGATGGGAATGAAACGATCTCTGCTCGTGTCTAAAGATATTGAGACTCCTCAAGAACACATTGATCACAAGTTGCGAAAACAGTCGAGTCAATCAAACCCCAAACTAATCATGGCACACGGTTCGAGCGAATTACATTTGGAAATGTCTACACGCATTGCTACCGGAGTTTTTGTATACATGGCAAGGGGTAAACTTGGAAATTAAGCATCATCGCATTTTGCACCCATTATACATCCCATCCTAAAGTTTACGCATTTCTCTTACAAAGCCAAGAAGGCAGCGGCCGCACCGACGAGCCCGGCGACACCACCAGCAGCCTTCTTTGCAACTGCAGCGCCGGTGTAGGGAACAACGCCGCTAGTAGCGGTTGCACCTCCTACACCTCCGCTGGTGGCAGTGCCGGGGAGCCCTCCGCCGTACGACGCAGATGAGACACCGGATGAACCGCTAGATGTGGCACCGCCCGCACCGCCAGAAGAAGCACCAGATGAAGCACCGGATGAAGCACCGCCAGTGGCACCCGCGCCGCAAGCACTGCCGCCGCTGCAGGTAGTGAGCGTGATGTAGGACGTTGGGAGAGCGCCAGAAGAGGCACCACCAGCACCACCAGAAGAAGCACCAGATGAGGCACCAGATGAAGCACCGGATGCACCAGAGGAAGCACCAGATGAAGCACCGCCAGTGGCACCCGCGCTGCAAGCACTGCCGCCACTGCAGGTAGTGAGCGTGATGTACGAGGTTGGGAGAGCGCCCGAGGATCCGACACCACCATATCCGCCTGAGGAGGAAGCACCTGCCGAGGCAGATGTGACACCCGTGGCTCCGGCAGATGAAGCTGCCGAGCTAGCTGCCGAAGAGCCAGCCGATGATGCGGCAGAGGATGCGGCAGAGGAAGCGGCAGAAGAGCCGGCCGATGATGCGCCAGAAGAAGCGGCAGAGGCGGCACTGGTCAAAGAGCCGTACACCGGCGCAGACGAAGCGGCGGACGAGGCAGCAGAGGAGGCGGCAGAGGAAGCGGCTGAGGAAGCGGCTGATGTGGCGGCGGAGCTACCGGACGCAGAAGCGGAGCCTGATGCTGCCGCGCAGATTTGGCTGGAGATTTGCAGTACTTCTACATAGTACGTCAGATCACGCTGCAAGGCGTTTGGGAGATTCGCGGCTGCAACGTACAGGGGAATACACAAGGAGTGAGGGTGGTAAGAACGCGAATGACATGAGCAAAGGGCGACTTACGAGCAATGTCGCTGGCCGAGCAGTTCTGGGTGATGCATGGAGTAGCCGCGTTGGCAATGGCATTCTTGGCAGATGCGCTGCATTGGCAGGCAACGTCAGTTGCGGCGCAGCTGGAGGCGGCAATAGCACTCGCTAGGCATGGTTGCTAATGGGAGAAAGCATCAAGTCAGCACGCCATGTTTTCGACGTTGAGAAGGTCTGTAGAGAAGCTCCTTACTGCGCAGGCGGGGAGATCGGCTGCAGTTTGAGCGCCGGCCAAGGAGGCGCCAACGGCGATGGCTGCAATGGAGAACTTCATGTCGAGAGTAAACGTGGGTGGAGAGAGCGGTGTGCGAATGAGTGTGAGTCGGCGAAATGTTCACTTGTGCTGTTCGTAGCGACCGTGTATGTAGTGCGGAGAGGGTGAGGAGAAGGAAAAGAGACTTTTAACTCACAGGGCGAGGGTGGGATATATAGAGGCAACCATCACGGCCAACCAGCTTGCTTGTCTACCCCGGCCGTGACAGGGATTTCTCAACAACAAACGGCAAAGTTGGCGCTGCTCTGGGGTTCCAAGGTTACAGGATGGCACGGCGGCGGCCGACCTAGGACTGATGGGGCAAGGCGGAGGGGCCACGGCAGCAGTCTTTTTCCAGGCTTTCTGGGGGAGCATGGAAGGGAAGCCGCGCAATCATTTCATCGATTGGCCCTCCGAAATACGCAAATACGCTGATCTCGGAGGCGCGGTGACGATTGGGAGAAGATGCTTTGCAGTCATGTACCGGTTATAATGTATAATTACCTAGGTGATATTCTTGATGACCTACCTTGCACCCAGTTAGCTGTACGAGGCCAAAACGAAGCAAATGAATTATCAAGTCAGATTACTCCGCATACGTCAGGTACCAAATATAGGGTTAAGCTACGTGGCGATGCTCAGCCCGGCGTCGGTGTTTCTTCATCGGTGATGGGGCCGAAGTGAGGTAAGGTACCTAACCACCTAACCTGCATTCTATCAACGGAACGGATGCCAAGGCAACAGAACGCGCTCTCAACTTGCCTCGACAGATACTCCAGGAGTGGACCGCCGTTTCAAGCACAATGTACCAGATGTTCGCTGAAATGCCATCGCTGCCGGCAGAGATGGGCAGATTGGAAGAGTACATAGAACAAAGTACACTCGCGGTCGCATCAATGATCCATCAAGACCGACTCTTCTCAGCGCTCAGCCTATGTAGCTTACCCTTTCCGAAATAAAACAAATCGAAAAATTGAACGCGCAGAGTGAGAATTCACTGGGGTTCGGAGATATTTAAAAGTACAGCAATCGAGATCAAATCGCCAGCTCTTCGTGCTGCTCCTACTCTTTGGTGTATCTAAACCTGCTTCTCGTCAGCAGCTATTAACCTGGTGTGCGCGCCCTCCAGCTGAATATGTTGAAGAATTTTGACCTTTGGGACATCGACGAAGTAACAGTGCTAAATTGGCCTCTGGGAAACTGCATAAAGTGTCCGTGCCTTTGCCCGGGGTAGCTCGCGCTTATTGGCATCCTCAGGGGTGTTGCTCTTGAATTCGACGTGTTACGGTTCCACGACGCCTCTGACCTTACTCCGACGGTGTCACGGCAGCATGACGGAGGATTGCCAATAACAGTTGCGGAGGCTTTCTCGAGTTTGTACACTGGGGTGCTTCCTTATACTGCTAACCTAGTTAGTGTTCGAGCAGCGAGATTTACTAACTGAAGATCCGGCGTGGATTTGCCCAAATCTCTCCGCAGTGGGTTCGTTGGATAGTCTCCAGTGCAACTGACCAACGAAGGATGCACATGCCACTGGCGGTCGAGAAACGTACGTTTCCGGGAGACACAGTGGCGCCTTTCTCTGGCAAGGTTCCGTGTTATTTCAAGCTGAGGGAGGTGACATCTGCCCTAAGACTCGTGCTCCGTGCTGGTAGGCTCTAAAAAGGCTGATCAACGCTGGTGAAGCTCTGCGTCGTTGACGTTGGATCAAGCCAATGGCAGGTTATGTGATAGTGGTCATGAATATCTTTCGGCACCCTTGCACGGGTGAATTACACATTTATATATATATGCGTTGGTAGCCATCTGAGTCAGCCATGAGATTGAGCGAGGTATGCTGATTTAACAATTCAAATAGTCTGTGGTGATGGTGCGTGTGGTGCTTGTGGTGCTTGTGTTTAGTTAAGTATAGTAACTGGGATTTGTGCGAAGAGGGGAGCCCCAGCGTTCTGGTACCCTTCTGGATCGCCAGGGGTACTATAAGGCATGTGACGCCATCGCTTGAGGCCCCGGCCAAAATTTACCCGCATTCTACTCCCAGATGTCCTTTTCAGCATTAACTACTTAAATGCTCCTCGCAGTACTATGCTGAGTCATGTCAGGAGACAAGAAGCGCGGACAGTATCAACAGGTTAATGATGTGGCAGCTACTGCATCTCCACGCCTACGGCCCTCCCTTGAAGCTTCTTATCGCTGGTCATCGGACGAGGACGATGTCGAAGAATTTGACCCCCTGAATTATGATGCCGGCACATTGAAGCAACAAAAGCCGCGCCTGGGCAGGGAGTTCGATCCAAAGCCTGTAGCGCCGGCGCAGAAAAGACAAGGTGTACAGAAATGGAACTTTCGACAATGGCTTACCCGAAGGCGCTTGCTCTGGACCCTAGCCCAGATGTTCGCTCTGGGTTTGTTTAT
Source organism: Lichenothelia convexa (assembly GCA_021030975.1). Classification (NCBI taxonomy): domain Eukaryota; kingdom Fungi; phylum Ascomycota; class Dothideomycetes; order Lichenotheliales; family Lichenotheliaceae; genus Lichenothelia; species Lichenothelia convexa. Next base: position 60,727 of record JAGFMK010000043.1, on the reverse strand, counting down.
TTTCTTAATCGGAGGGGGTGCATACCTCTACAAGTCATCGCCTGAAAGTGGCTGGAGTCCCCCATGGTACCCTTTCCCTCGGGGTGGAACGCTCAAGACATGGGAGGATAGTTACAGGAAGGCTGCCGAAATGGTACGCACAATGAGTCTCATGGAGAAAGTCAATATCACTACGGGTACCGGCTGGCAGATGGGAATGTGTGTCGGCAACACAGGCCCTGCAGTGGAAGTTGGATTTCCCAGCCTCTGTCTACAGGATGGACCACTGGGGTTGCGGTTTGTGGACAACATCACGGCCTTTCCGGCTGGCATCACGGTGGGAGCTACATGGAACAAGGATCTGATGTACAAGCGGGGTAAAGCACTCGGAAAGGAGGCAAGGCTCAAAGGCGTCAATGTCTGGCTTGGCCCAAGCATGGGTCCGTTGGGCAGAATGCCTGCTGGCGGACGAAATTGGGAAGGCTTCGGGTCCGATCCGGTCCTACAAGGCATTGCTGCGGCGGCGACGATCAAAGGAGTACAAGACGAGGGGGTCATGGCTACGGCAAAGCATTTGGTTGGAAATGAGCAAGAGCATTTTCGCCAGCCGTGGGAATGGGGGACGCCAAACGCGATATCGTCCAATATAGATGACCGTACCCTCCATGAACTGTATGGTTGGCCATTCGCAGATAGCATAAGGGCTGGCGTCGCTTCAGTCATGTGCTCCTACAATCAAATTAATAACTCGTATGGCTGCGGCAACAGCAAGCTCCTCAACGGACTCCTAAAAGATGAGCTGGGTTTTCAAGGTTTTGTCGTTTCTGACTGGCTCGCGCAGCGCAGCGGTGTGGCGAGCGCTTTAGCTGGCCTTGACATGAGTATGCCCGGCGATGGCTTGACATGGACTAATGGCAAATCATTGTGGGGTAAAGAACTGACGAAAGCCGCACTGAACACCTCTATCCCCATGGGAAGGTTGAATGACATGGTCACTCGCATCGTAGCAGCATGGTATCAGTTAGGTCAAGATGATGAAACCAAATGGCCCCCATTGCCCCCTAAAGGGGGTGGCGGTCCCAACTTTTCCTCTTGGACAAAAAATGCCACCGGCTTACTGCATCCTGGGAGTGACGATAAGACTGAGGGGATCGTCAATAAATTCGTTGACGCTCAAGGCTCAGGCGATGATGCCCACGGCAAACTGGTACGACAAGTTGCCGCCGAGGGTACAATCCTGGTAAAGAATGAAGGCAGCATACTCCCCCTCAGCCGAAATGGAACTACTGTCGCGAATAACACCTTTAGGTACCGCGTCGGTATCTTCGGTGAAGACTCAGCAGCAAATCCTGAAGGGCCCAATGCTTGTCCAGACCGAGGCTGCAACATTGGCACACTAGCATCTGGTTGGGGTTCTGGTGCCGCAAACTTCCCTTACCTAATTACGCCGCTCGAGGCGTTGAGAATAGCTTTCGACAAGGAGACTGTGAATGTTACGGAATTCCAGCGAAATGACCTTCCCTTCAAGAAAGTCCCAGGAATACTCACCGATCAGGATCTCTGCATAGCCTTCGTGAATGCCGATGGTGGCGAAGGGTTCCTGTCAGCGGACGGGATCAAGGGCGATCGCAACGACCTAAACATTCAGAAAGGAGGCAATGAGTTAGTCACCGCTGTAGCGAATGGATGTGGGAACGGGGAGGGCGACGTTGTCGTTGTGGTACATGCTGTCGGTCCTGTGATACTGGAAGAGTGGATCGACCATCCGAACGTAAAGGCCGTGCTTCTCGCAAACTTACCCGGTCAAGAAAGCGGGAACGCGTTAGTGGACGTTCTTTTCGGAGAGGTGAATCCAAGTGGGCGATTGCCTTACACTGTTGGTAAAAACCTTGACGACTATGGTCCCGGTGCGCGAATCATGTATTACCCAAATGCTATTGTGCCGCAGCAAAATTTTACGGAAGGACTGTATATTGATTACCGTCATTTTGACAAGTACAACATAACTCCACGTTACGAATTCGGTTATGGCTTGTCGTACACAAAATTCGAGCTCACCAACCTCTCAATACGACCCAAGAAAGCGAAGACACTACTGCCAGACCCAAGACCTGGCCACGCCGTTCCACCGCCTGATTTTGACAATAGCATTCCGGACTCCGCTATTGCCGTCTTCCCCAAGGACTGGAGGAGATTAAAGAAATACATCTACCCTTACATTGACTCCGTTGATGAAATCAAAGTCGGCGATTATCCCTACCCCAAAGGGTACAGCACCAAGCAAGAACCTTCCCAGGCTGGCGGTGGTGAGGGCGGAAACCCGAGCCTATATGACATTCATGCCACGGTCCAATGCACCGTTACCAACACGGGACAGCGGGATGGAGCAACAGTTGTGCAGTTGTACATATCATATCCGCCCGGCTATCGGGATCCGGAAACGGGGGAGGAAGTGGATTTCCCTGTACGGGTCCTCCGGGGCTTTGAGAAAGTTTTCGTGCAAGGAGGGAGCAAGAGCACGGAGGTTAATTTTGACATCACAAGACGGGATCTAAGCTATTGGGATGTGAGGAGGCAGAATTGGGTCATGCCTACGGAAGGGGAGTTTACGTTCTCCCTGGGGTTTAGCAGCAGAACTTTGAGATTGAATGGCACATTTTAAGGCTGCTTTATATACACAAGGGTGAAATTGCTTTCAGACCGCTCCTTGGCACATTAAGAAGATGCCCAAAGTGCCATGTTTTGTGCATTGTGTTGGGGCACCCGCCCTCAACTGGATCCAACAGCCCTCGTCAATGTCTGCGGAAATTTTCTAGGCAAAGCACTTTAGCACCGTGAAGATGATGTTCGACCGACTGGAGACCTCCCGACAAGTTCCGACCCTGGACTTCGTAAAGATTTCCCGAACGTTTGCGGGTAGTGCGTTTTGGAAAGTGTGTGGAGACCTTTGACCAGCTGGGGACCGCCTGGCAAGTTCGAGTCTTGGAGTTACTAGACTTCGCTGAAGCTCTAAAGGTCATGCGGTTTGGAATTTCGTGAAGGCTCTTGATCATCTGGCGACCTCCCGAAGAGTTCCAAAGTTGGACCTTTAAATAATTGTGCAAAACTTTTCAGGCAAGGACTCCGTACACTGTGTGACGGCTTCTGATCATTTGGAGGGCCTCCCGGGCATTACAGCCTTTAGAATCCCGCCAATTGAGCAAAAGCTCCATTGGTGACGGATTTAAAAAATCTACCATGACTTTCGTTCACCTGGAGGCCTTCCGAGAATTTTCAACCTTGGCCATTATGACTTCTACAGCGCTTTTGCGAGTATATACTTCAGTTCAAACCCCTGTATAAGCTGGTCGCATGACTGATCTCCGTCACACATTGCGACCCTTCACTTTCTGTCTCCTGCTACAGCATCCTGCTGGTAACGTGAATCTTGTTTAGGCTCTTTCAGCGCAGCAACACATGATGACCTGGATACGGCTTCCGAGGTACTATTGTTCCATTCTTTCGCAGCTGCACGCTGTGTACCTACCAGGTCGCGTGTAGATTGGATCTGCCTGTACCGAGACGAGCATAATTTTGATCGAAGCATTTATTGCAGCTCCTATTACTATGCCTAGACAGCTCCGAGCATTTTCTATATACGTTCCCTCCAAATTCTAATCTACTCGCTAACACACAGCTTTAGAGAAGTCATTCGAAACCTGACCAATACACCTCAAGTGGCGTGGTAATATGTAAGCTTTCGCGAACTCGTCAGGCTTCTCAGCGGGATGATTTCCGTCCGCTCAACTTGATAGATAATACGTCTCTCTTGCATCGAAATCTCCCCATGATGACCTCGTTATTCGAGCAAGCAAAATGCACAATCTCCTTAAGCCCTTATCCCACTCCAGACTTCCACCACCAAGGCTCCTGCGACGTCCGCTGTGAGTCAAGAGTAAGTACTTGCAATCTCCCTTCGGTTGCTTTTCCAATGCCAGATGATCATTGTCTAGTAACTGATGCATCAGTGCTTCGGTTCAAGCTGCTCGATGTCTGTGAGCGAATGGTTCGAGTTTGATACCTGCTTGCCCGTCTTCGCCGTGATCTCACTAGGGTGGAAGACGTTGAAGAGGAGCATGACCGTCAACATTAGCACCGCATCGAAGATGTAGAGGAAGACTTCGTGCTGCATGATGTATCCATCGTTACCCTGAAGGTACTCGACGACACGGAAAATCGATCGCACCATGATGAGAGCGCTTGCGGCGTAGAGGACGTTCAGGTACTTGGGCCATGGTATCGCTGGGTCCATTAACTGCCGTGTGGGACGTTTGTTTAAGCGCAAGTGGAACACAACAGCGACAATGATGAAGAAGCCGAAGGCGATGACTTGTAGAAAAAGGCCCCCGACAACGACTTTTGGACCAATGCTCGCAATATTACCACCGTGCATGGCCATCATTCCTCCACCTAAAGGCATGTGTTAGCTGCTGTAATGCTGCGTTGAAATGAGAGGGGCTTGTTATGGAGCACCGACCGCCGGCTTGTATGAGGAAGGAGAGTACGTCCCCAGTGACGAAGATCTTTGTCAACCATTTCCTCCTGATCAGAGACTGGCTCTCGCCGTCCACGAGTATGATGATACGTCCAAGCGTCATGTATATCGAGGCGGCGAACAGGGCTGGTCCGAGGAGGAGAAGCAGGGCTTGCACAATATAGGGGCTCAGCGTCCAGTTTGGAGTCTGCTGGCTAGAGACTATGCGACCGACGTATCCGATCCATTCGACTGTGAGAACTTGGTCAGACCAGAGCGATAGCCGTAGGCGTAAGTATTCTGACTTACAAAAACCACCAATGACTAAGGGTATGAGATACCAAGTCCGGCGCCTGATCATCTGGAACATATGCATCCCGGTAGAGGCGACGAAGAGTACAGTGAAGATGGTTGCCGCCACTAGAGAGGGGTCGTAGCGGTAGAATGCCCAATCGGCGTGCGGATTAGACGTGGAGGAAGCCATGTTCTTATTGATTGGCATGGAAGAGAATGGGCTTCACAGGAAGTAGATATTTCAGGTTCGCGGACGCAGGTCTGAAGCAGACAATGCTTCGTGCTCCTGTGATTCCAGCCCTGAGCTGTATCGCAGCGTTCCCCACAACCAATGAATTGGAGCGTTGAAGGGGCTGTAAGGTATGGGGTATAATTTGACGGTGGGTGTAATTTCTGTGCACAGCGATATTGTAGTTTGTTCAACGAAGAAGATGAGGTACGGGAAGCCATTGAAGGTGGAGGTTGAAGTACCATTTCTACTGCCTCATCCTCCATGTTGAAATCAACACAGCCTGGTTGACACGCGGCAATTGCTCTCACAGATGAGCAGTGTTGATGTTCTTGTGAAAACCCGAAAAAATCGGATGACTATGCGATTGGTCTCAGCCAAGGTGTGCCTACCTACTTCCTTGCAAGGTAGCCAGGTTGCTCAATGTGCATTAACCCCCCAGCCACCATAGTAAGCATGTCTCCGCTTCGCATTGATATGCGATTGATTCGCGTCTTCGGGTAAGTGTTTAGCGAGACGAGCGTGCTTTTGCCTGGCGCTGCATATTTTGCACCGACACTTGAACCGACTATGTCTTGTACTACCTCACTACCTCTGACTTCGGATGGGCTAGGTAAGTGATGCTAAGGAAACCATATGCCTTCGAGTCTTCGGCGGTGGTGAAGACCAAATGATCTGCTGACAGCGGAACAAGTGCCAGCCCTTTCTACCAGTTTGTTGCACGAGTACAATCTTTTAAAGGTAAGTACAGTCCTGTGCCGTCCGGCAGGCAAGGCATTGTTTGTACCGGGACACACCTGCGTTGGTGCCGTTACGCTTTTCCATCCAGCGTATTACGATCAGGGTCGCTGGCGGTCCCCGGTATCACTACAATAATACGAACTAAAAGTACCATGACTGGTAATGTACGAACAAGTTTGTCTGCCTCCTATTCTCCATTTTGTTGCGAGGCGGTCGCCAATAGTTTCAGCACATAGGTGTCCCACGACTCATGATGCCTTGCCTGCTGGCGATTCTTCTTAGCCGAGGTCCGGTCGCGGAGGTTCCGTCTGATTAGGTAAGAGAAGCGGCTTAACATGGGCCAATATCTTTCGTTTCTGTGTATAATCTCTGAAAAGTAGAAATCGGAGCTTCGACAAGTCTACTAAGGGCATGCGTTCTTCTCTACATGAGCCACGATCTCCCGTCTGACTATACTCTTGAACCACATTTTGTGCCTGGTCAAGCCCTAGCACGGAACCTCTGAAATTCCTTCGGTTGGCTAGATATGAGAGTCCTCACGAGTGCAAAATTCTCCCAGTGCATCTAAACTCCAGCTGTTAAGATAAACGAGGACTCATCGTCATGTTTTCCTACATCACTCGCACCTTCCCTGGGCGCAAAGCTGGCTCGAATTTCCGGCACTATTTAGGTGGCTCTAAGGCGCCATCGACCAAATTATTACGGACGCCATTTGCACACTACAATATGGTCTGTAAGATGTCCACTGTATCAGGTGAATCTTTCCAACTGCTACCGGAAGCGGAAAAGGTTGGGGCACAGGAAGACCTCCTGTACGAAAGCCAAGTCGAGGAGGTAGAGAAGTGGTGGGCGTCACCACGTTATGAAGGGATCAAGAGACCGTATTCAGCAGAAGATGTTGTGAGCAAAAGGGGCACACTCCCGCAAACTTATCCTAGTTCGCTTATGGCGCGGAAACTGTTCAAGCTGTTCAAGGAGCGGGCAGCACATGGACAACCCGTACACACGAGTATGCTCATCAAGAAATCTTGTCACCCGGCTCGATGCTGATTGCGTCCCGACAGTGGGCGCTATTGATCCGGTTCAGATGACCCAACAAGCTCCCAACCAGGAAGTCCTTTATATCTCTGGATGGGCTTGCTCTTCCACTCTGACAACCAGCAATGAAGTATCACCAGACTTCGGCGACTATCCCTACACCACGGTACCCAACCAGGTGCAGCGATTGTTTAAAGCCCAGCAATTACATGATAGGAAGAACTGGGATAGCCGGAGGAGAATGACCGCAGAGGAGCGAGCCAAAACTGCTTACATCGACTATATGCGGCCCATAATTGCCGACGGCGACACTGGGTAAGTGGATCGAAAAGCGTTGATGCAAAGCCAGGCTAATACATGAGGTAGGCATGGTGGGCTTTCGGCAGTGCTGAAGTTAGCAAAGCTATTCGCGGAGAATGGTGCGGCTGCCGTTCATTTTGAGGATCAACTCCATGGTGGCAAGAAGTGTGGTCATCTTGCGGGTAAGGTTCTTGTACCGGTTGGAGAGCACATAAATCGACTGGTGGCGGCTCGTTTTCAGTGGGATCTTATGGGCTGTGAGAACCTCGTGATAGCACGTACCGATTCCGAAAGCGGCAAACTACTGAGTAGTGCAATCGACGTCCGGGACCACGAGTACATCCTGGGAGTGACCGAAGATACGCAACCTTTGGCGGAAACACTGCAGGCGATGGAGATGAGTGGGGCTTCGAGCGGAGAAATTGACGGCTTCGAGGCGTCGTGGGTGAAGCAGCACAAGCTCGTCACATTTGATGAAGGTTAGCCACATCTCCTAACGTGTATCCCCGAGGCTTACACAACACTCTTAAGCTGTTCTAAACCATCTTCGAGCTGAAGGCGCTGCCCAGGCGAAGGTTGACGAGTATATGGAACGGGTTCAAAGGCACAAAGATATGCCCTTAAGTCGACGCCGCAAGTTGGCAGATGAAATCGCAAACTCGCCTGTGTTCTTCTCATGGGATATCCCACGTACGCGCGAAGGCTTCTACCATTACAAGGCAGGTCTCCCGGCTGCCACCAAGAGAGTGATTGAATTCGCTCCATATGCAGACCTTCTCTGGCTCGAGACCGCGGATCCTACCGTAGAGAAGGCTGCCGGCTTCGCTGCCGAGATCCACGAAAAATATCCTGGCAAACAATTAGTCTACAATTTGAGCCCGAGCTTTAACTGGATGTCCCATGGATTCACGGACGAGACGCTAAAATCTTTCATTTGGGACTTGGCCAAGCATGGGTGGGACTCCAGCCCGACCTAACTTAACAGCTATCTTCTGACAGACTTGCAGATTCGTACTCCAACTCATCTCGCTTGCTGGGTTGCATTCAACCGCGACGATTACCCATGAGCTTTCGGGAAGGTTTAAGACCGATGGGATGCTTGCTTACGTCAATCTAGTTCAGCGGCGCGAGAAGGAGCTAGGCGTCGATGTCTTGACGCATCAGAAGTGGAGTGGCGCGAATTACATGGATGGCATCATCGGGGCGATTCAAAGTGGTAGTAGTGGAAGCAAAAGCATGGGTGAAGGAAATACTGAGGGGCAGTTCTGACACCAGTAAGCATGATCCACCAAGTTATGCGTCTATGGACTTTACTATGTACAGAGTTGATCTGGCTTCCCGGCAGTGTGCTTTGCACCATAGGCTATCAATAGCCGCTTCAACCAAAGCCACAGATATTGACTCAAACTCTGCGCGGGCGCGATCGCCATATTTGCCGACGTTACTTTGTTGGGTCTTCAAAACTTCTTGCAACTTTGGTGGCGATTATATGAACGGTGCACATCAGAACGGTGTCGATGGATGAAGATAGAGGCCTTTTGTTTGTTGAGGCAAGTCGGTTTCGCCTTAAGTTTCGGAGTGCTTCGGTGCATGCAACTTGAGCAATGAGCTGGCAAACAAACTCGTGTTGGTGAACGATGCTGCCCTGGGAGCCATGCCGTGCTGTAGCTCGACCCGCCTCACCTACTTAGGTAGGTATGTAGGTATATGCCCTACCTAACATCGAAAGATAACGCCGATCACTGTCATGGCCAACTGCCGAAAGATCTCAGCTGATGAAGCATCCAACGCGCTCGGTACGTTATGGGAGATGAGCACACGTCACTTGCACATGGACCGCGACGTAACGTAACGTAGCATTTCGCGCGCACTTTAATTTCCCCCAATCCGCTCCCGCGCCACGGCTGCTGCCATGCCAGAGCAGCACGCTCACTTTTTGCCTTGCGAGAAGAGGAGGACAGTCACCAGCATGGATCGTGACGCGTTCATCACAGGTGCACGTGGTTACATGTACGATGGCACCGTTGCAGACACATCTGGCGACCACTGTTTCTTGCATGTGCCTTATGAACACGACGAGTATCTTTATGACCGCGAAGAAGAAGAAATGCCACTGCCCAATCCTTGTTCGCCTCACTTGTTTCCAGCACAGACTGCTCGCAGCACACTTGAGTCTCCAAATCAGCTTATTACCTCAAATTATCCACAGGGCCATCCGTTTTCGGGGGCCATGACTCCCCTTAATCCTGAGGTTGAGGCCTGGCTTGCCCAGCTTGCAAGAGGAGAGTATCCTGTACGGTCGGTCCCGTAGGTTGAGCAAAAGCGTCCCACCTCTCATGACTGACATTGCTGACTCGTCCAGAGTTCCCGCTGAGCCTGAAGAGCTATTCTGTTATTGCATGCAGCCCGATCGCGGCGAGCATATGATCCAGTGCTCAAACGGAGAGCAGCTGTGTCGAAAATTGTGGTTTCACGTCGCCTGCATTGGTGAGCCCGTGCCTCCAGAAGAAGGTAAGCGGAGTCCGCTCGGATTGTGCTGCTGTCCGTTACCATCTGATGGTAGCCTTATGGCTAATTCGGCAATCAGAAGATTGGTTTTGCAGGAACTGCAAAGAGCGGCGCATCGGCAAACTACGACATTCGGATCCAGTGCCTAGCTCAACAGCTCGTGAGCCAAACTCCCCTCCATATGACTGCATCACTGGCTCAACAGCTGCAAGAGTTTCCACATCGTTTCCCTTCCAGCTCAACGCTGCCTCAACCGCCGGCGGGCCAGAGAAGGTCAGGACTCTTACCGTGGCAAGCCACTCAGTCACAGCACTCACTAGGCCATTCAGCACCGGTCTATCACGGAAAACCCGCAACAGGTCAGGAGACACCAGGCCACGAAGCGCCTCAGAGAACTCTACCTTCAGAAGCAAGACCAGCAAAGTCAGCACGAAGACGGCCGGAAGCGTTACTGGGAGCGGAATTCGAAAGCGATGCGGAAATTTCCAAAAGCCGAAAGCTGTACCCTGGACAAAGCCCGAAGAAGACGCCCTCATCTCAGTCATGAAAATGCTCGTCGTTGCCAACTCTCCTTCCTCGTCCGGTGAAAAGAGATGGAAGGTTGCAAGCGACAAGTTAAAAGAGGGTTACGGCTTTGAAAGAAGTGCTAATGGGGTTAAGATGACATGGATGAGAGTTTGTAGGGAGAGGAGCGGGATCGATGAACGGCTGTGGAAATTCAACGGCGGTTTGAGGACCGGGCTGCAGGGTAGTGGAGATGGCAGAAGTGGAGCAAGCAGAGGAAGAAGAGTTAGAAGCGAGTGAGGAGGACAGTCGCGCCCCTTCACTGTTCTCTCACATGCTTCGATTGGGTTTACGCTTCCCTGATGGGAGTAATGTCTTGATGTATGACAGCTGTATGGGGCGGTATGATCGTGCTCGGAAGAGGATTATGTTTCGGCTGGGAATCTTGCGCTAGTTGAATAAGGAGCTTTGTCTGGATAATCGCACATTGAAGACATCGTAGATTGAGGGGTGGCTTCGCCTGTAGTTAGTGACGTTCCGAGCGTCCGCAAGCAGTGGGATATGAGGGGATTGAATGACCACTGAAGGCAGGAGCATAAATTTATGGAACGATGCAGAACTCAATCTCAATTCAACGTTCGCCCATACTGCCAGGCGTAGCTTGTAGGAACTCCCATAGGTCCACATAGCTGTGTGGGCGTGCTAGTACCATGTACCTCATGATTCTGTGTAGGCGCCTAAGGTGGGCACCTACAGGAGTATTTGATATCAAGATACCCACTAGAATCTACTATGTAGGTGGAAATCCGAGGCCCAGAGGCGCTCCCATTTTGCAACCATGCTGAGATATTGTTAGGGAAGGTACCGCTGGAGGTAGATTTTGGGCTGACTAAGCACTTAAGGCGAAAAAGTTCGCCGAACCTTCAGGTTGTCAGCCTTAAGGCTGGGACTTAACGGCGCGAGAAGTAAGACTTACATACGATTTGACGCTCCAACTCTTCAACACCGTAGTTCGTCCCTCCATCTCTTTCTTTCCCCACCCCTATTTACTTTTGGATCTTCCTGTCCTTGCTGCCTCTTCTTCTTAACTGCGGATTCGAACGTCAGACGGGAGTTCGACGCGCAGCCGCCTGTATACAATTTCTTGACACCCTTTCTTCTTATCTGAAAAGATACAATTCCTGAAAAGTTACCAGCAGCCGCGGTTAGATCGTACAGTTCCCAATCTCATACAAGAGCGACGTAACCTGATTACAAGCACATCTCCAGTCTACGGCGCAACCGTAATAGAGCATGCCCCACCGGGAATCGCCGCCGATGGTTCCAGCAATAGCGGTAGACAAAGCTACCGGTGCTCCTCCAACGCCGGAAGACGTCTCCTCCATTCTGCAAACCATTTTCTCCACGAAGACATCGCAGGCTTCGCTCGATGCTTCCTACGCCCTCACACATCTTTTGTGCAACGCCGTCGGCTTTCGTGGACTAAAGCAATATGGCGTGTTGGAAGAGATCAAGAAGGGAGCATCGGACAAGAAAAACGGTGCGAAGCGGGAAGGGGCAATGTTTGCGTTGGGCGCGCTGTTCGAAATCTTTCCTCGGCAACAACCTCTGAGCGAGGTTATTTTTCTTCTACAACATACCTATCTTGTTCCACTCGCGCTGGACGCTTTGGCCGACAAAGGTCCGTCGACCAGAGAGGGTGCTCAATATGCCTTGGATGCCATGTTCAACAACTTGAAACCGGAGTCATTAACCGTTGCCCTTTTACCTGCGCTGATTGGTTACCTTGGGAAGAGTACCGGAAAATGGCAAGGAATTGTTGGTGCGTTGGAGCTTTTAGGTCGAATGGCAGACAAGGCTAAGATGGGAATGGGAAGTAGGGACGAAGAAAAGGTCAAGGACGTGTTACGCGAATCTATGGGCAAGCGCCTTGAGAGGATAATACCAGTGGTTGAGGCAGGCATGCACGACCTGAAATCGGAGGTCTCCAAGCAAGCCGTGAAGACCATGAACTCCCTTACCACACTTCTTCAAAACGATGACGTTGCACCTCGGATACCACTCCTCATCAAGGCTATGGAGAACCCATCAACAGAGACCCTGCAAAAGGCTATCCATGCGCTCTCACAAACTACCTTCGTCGCAGTCGTCACCTCTCCGGTGCTCGCCCTGCTCACTCCTCTTCTAGAACGGTCGCTCAACACACCTACCACATCTCAAGAAGTACTACGGCAGACAACGATTGTTGTTGAAAATCTGACGAGACTAGTCCACGACCCCATAGAAGCCAGGGCATTTTTGCCAAAGCTGAAACCTGGGATAAAAGCTGTACAGGATCGAGCATCTCTCCCTGAAGTCAGAGAGATCGGCGCTCGCGCATTGGTGGTCATCGACAAAGCAATGGGCGAGCAGAATGGCGTGGTTGCTAACGACGAATTCGGTCACACGAAGCCTGAAGATGTCTTGGCTGTGCTCGATACCAAGGTTAAGGCCACCGGTGGTGTAATAGGACAACCAGGGGATGCTGAAACCTGGGCGCTCACGGGAAGGTATATCTCTGAAATGGTCGTTGAGGATGTAAACCAGCGTGAGCTGGATCGCATAAATGCTTGCATTGTACCTTATCTGCAACCATTGCTAAACGATGACGCCGCTCCTATTGCCGGGGCTGTCAAACGGTTTTTCGTGGAAGAGGACAGCCGCAGGTTCGGTGCATCAATCAAGGAAGACGATGGCGAAGTTGAGTTGGTGAATGCAGATTTCTCACTGGGTTATGGTGGTATGCTGCTTTTGTCCCACACCAACCTGAGGCTTCTGAGGGGGCATAGATACGGTCTCGTTGGCCGCAATGGTGCCGGCAAGACTACGCTAATGAGGAGTATCGCCGAGGGTAAGCTTGAAGGTTTTCCATCACCTGATCAGGTCAGGACGTGTTTCGTCGAGCACAGTAGGGATGACGACGCCGATCTCACTGTTTTTGAGTTCGTTACGAAGGATTCTCAGATTGACAAGGAAGGGATGGACAGAGTCCCAGCTGTCCTTGAAGAGCTTGGCTTCACCACTGGCCCCGGGGGACGGCAATCTCGAAAAGTTGGTTCGCTGTCTGGAGGCTGGCAAATGAAAGTGGCACTTGCTCGAGCAGTGTTGATGCGCGCTGATGTTCTGCTTCTGGACGAACCTACCAATCATTTGGACGAAGCAAATGTCAAGTGGCTTCAAGATTACCTGAGGAAGCATACCGAGATAACGAGTTTAATTGTCAGTCACGACTCAGGGTTCTTGGACGAGGTCTGCACGGACATATACCACTACGAGCCTGGGAAGAAGCTTGCCTGCTACAAGGGCAACCTGGCGGAGTTTGTCAGGAAAAAGCCCGAGGCGAAAAGTTATTACACACTGTCCGCAAGCAACGTCCAATTCAAGTTTCCGCCACCTGGTATTTTGACAAGTGTCAAGTCGAACACCCGCTCGATCCTCCGTATGACCAGCTGCACATACACATATCCCGGTGCTTCGAAACCCTCGCTCAACGATGTCACTTGTCAGCTCTCGCTCAGCTCCCGTGTCGCAATCATTGGTCCAAACGGTGCGGGCAAGTCGACTCTCATAAAAATTCTCACCGGCGAAGTTATTCCACAAACTGGGAAGGTAGAGAAGCACCCGAACTTGCGGATCGGGTACATAAAACAGCATGCCCTCGAACACGTGGAGATGCACATGGAGAAGACGCCCAATCAGTACTTGCAGTGGCGTTATGCGAATGGGGAGGATCGGGAGGTGTTGATGAAGCAGACCAGGATGCTCACAGAGGAAGACAGGGCACAGATGAACAAACTTGTCGATCTTGGAGATGGAAAGGGCGGTCGGAGAATTGAGGCCTTATTGGGGAGGCAGAAATGGAAGAAGTCTTTCCAATACGAAGTGTAAGCCGCTCGACCGTGCGCCAGTAACGTAGTGTGTCGCTAATTCGCTGGCAGTAAATGGGTCGGCATGCTCCCAAAGCACAACTCGCAAGTCTCCCGTGAGACTCTTCTGGAGCTCGGCTTTCAGAAGCTCGTGCAAGAGTTCGACGACCATGAAGCCTCCCGCGAAGGTCTGGGGTTCCGTATACTCGAACCCAAGGTGATTTCCAAACATTTCGAGGACGTCGGCTTGGACCCGGAGATTGCGAACCACAATCAAATCTCTGGTCTTTCAGGAGGGCAGAAAGTGAAAGTCGTGTTGGCAGGTGCGATGTGGAACAATCCACACGTACTGGTTCTGGATGAGCCGACCAACTTTTTAGATCGAGACTCGCTCGGTGGCCTCGCCGTAGCGATCAGAGACTACAAGGGAGGTGTGATCATGATATCGCACAATGAGGAATTCGTTGGCGCGCTGTGCCCTGAACAATGGCACGTCATCGACGGCCGTGTGACGCACAAGGGCCACCTCGCGGTCTCCATGGATCGCTTCGATGACAGCAGCAAGCCCGGCAGTAGTGTTGCATCAAGCAACGTAAGCAGTGCGGCAGCCAGCGCGAGCGCTAGTGCCGCCAACAGCGATGCGGAGGCTAAAGACGGGGACATGAAATTCAGAGCCCGGAAAAAGAAGAAGTTAACGCGAGCCCAGCTGAAAGACAGAGAGGTTAGGCGGAGGCTGAGGCACATCGAATGTAAGTACTGTTATGTTGTGAGATTTGAATGCTCTGTAAACTAACTCGCTGCGCTTTCCAGGGTTGAACAGTCCGAAGGGAACGCCGCATCCGCCTGATAGTGACGATGAGGCATAGCGTATGAGGTCAAGGTTGTTTAAGACATTGGCATACACGTACCATCCGTCTTCATGCATTTAGAGGAGTCGGGAGACAGGGATTTGAGCGAGTTATACCCTTGTATATAAACTAAATGTGCGATTCCAACGTGGTCGCGATTGTGAAGCTTTTGAGGCTACCGGCCTGCTCTGCATATGACTGAGTATAATAGACTTGCATTGATCTTGTATCGGCGCGTCTCTGGAATGGTTTTAAATAACGTGTTTAAGTCTGCAACAATTTTGGGTCGTACTTGATGTATGGGGCAATGGCAGCTTACACGTATGCATCTGTTCGACGAGTGTTGGTTCAATTTTCTAAGAGACTAGATACGTACGCATTCTAGGTAGTAGACTGAACGAAAGAAGGGAGCGAGAGATTTCCCATTAGCCCCAAAAACTGGGGCTTGACATAAGCTATTGATCGGTTCCAGGGCAATGTTTCCTCGTGTCATGGTTAGCACTACAGCATCGAGGAGGCAGGTGGCATGCAATGAAGCGTGGGTAACCAGCCATGCATTAAATCACCTGCACCCGTTGAAACCTCCAGAGTGAATGGCTGATCTATAGCGAGTTATAGTAGGTAAACCAAGGAGAGGGCGTGCGTGCGAGTCTCACAAAGCTACCGCGGTGATTCGTATGTCAAGTGAATATGGCCTGGCTACTCGTAGGGCAGAGGTGCAATTTGGGATGATTAAGGTTAGTTGAATGAATCAAAGGATGCCAATATTACGCATGAGTTACTGCCGCAGGGCAGGAAAAGGGTTGGACAATGCGCCAGTAGTGGCAGCAATCAGGATTCTATTGATGGATAGCAATCAGATAAGCCCCCGGTCTCCACGTTTTACGCACTATTACCTGCCTTACCTATTGATGGCGCTGGTTCCAGCAGATCTTGTACCTGCAAGATCCATAACTTCTTTCTAGGAGGGACCTAGATAGCTGGACAATAGCAAATCACACTGCCAGCACTCAAAAGCCTGGATGATTGTTCGAGTCCAGTAGCCTTCGAGCCTTGGTTGCACTCAATAATTCACCCCTAGTAAATTCAGATTGTTATTGGCTTACCGAGAGGGTCCGCTGACAGCGGCAAACGTTCAGCTTGACTTTTATATGGCGTGCCTTGAAGGCGACCATCTGGTCGTTTTCGTGATGGTGGTGCAATTAGCGGCTGTACCCACCAGAGATGCTCCCGAGGTCGTCAATGTCTTGGCTAAACCCTGCGAGCAGCGAGCCCGATTTAGAAAGTGGGTTGCTTTTGCGTCGAATGTGGCTGCGGATGGCTTCTGCCCCGCCGTGGGATCTGCTGAAACTCCCAGGACACCATGCTCCCTCGCTCAAGATTTTCGGGCGGGCGTGCATGGCTGGAACAGTGATCCAGCTGCAGCGCAATAATAAATAACTCCATTAATGCTGGGACTCATCGGCGCCACCGCCCGAAGTGTATCTTCGGAACCAACAGACCTGCCTGCTCAACTTACCTTATGCTGGCCCGCCGTACCCTGGTACGCGATGCGCATCACCCTTCGTCCACTCACACTTGCCACACACACACCACTCCGCGGCTGCAACCCCGACCTGGATGATGGATCTGCAGGTACCCTGCACCCGCTACAGGGTTTTGGGGGAGGCGAAGTGACCTCAACCAAAAACGGTGGTGGGCCGACGATATCTTTAGCCTCATGAAATCCTAATCATGTACCACTATTACTGCTGGAACATGGGTACCCTGAAACAGCTTCCTTATGCAAAACAGCTCAAAAGTTACTCCTTCTAACCCCAATCCACCTACCCATCCGCGTCCTTCGCTGCATCGCCCATCTCTGCACCTCTTACCTTCGCTTTGCCTCTCTACCTTTACGCTCATTTCAAGCCTGCTTCTCTCCGCTACACGGCCAAGCAGCCTCTCGTTCGCAACTTCAATCTTTCGGTCAATCAATTAGCCCGGTAAATCATGGATCACTTTCAGACCGGGACGACCACCACAACGGCCACCGTGACGCCCATCCGTCCAGGCACGCCAGAAAGTGAGGCCATAACGCCCGTACCTCGAACGAACCCTTTCGCATCACCATATGGCTCTATGCCCGTTTCTGCGAACGCATCAAGCTCCGCGCTTGGCATGCATGCACCTCAAGCCAGGTATTTCCACTCGCGCCGTGTTAAGAAGGGCGAGGTCGAGCAGCCGTGGAGGGAGCGGAAGGACCCAAAGGAGAAATGGGTCACAATCATTCCACTCATCGGTATTGCCGTGGGAGTGGTCATCGCCGGCATCCTCATCTGGGATGGTCTGCGCACTGTTGTGAACCATGAGTACTGTCCGGTGATGAGCGAAGATTTTTCAGGCGGTGCCCTAAATAGTAAGATTTGGACAAAGGAGGTGGAAGTTGGTGGGTTTGGGTAAGTGAATTCTGCTCACCCCATGACACTCGTGCAGTGAGTCTGTGCTGATATTGCCTTTACAGCAATGGGCAATTCGAAGAAACCACTGGTACCGATGAGAACGTATTCATCAAGGACGGCATGCTCTACATCAAACCAACCTTGCAAGACGAGAAGCTTATTGAGACAAACAATGTCCTCAATCTACTCAACGACAAGACCTGCACATCGGATCAGTGGTCAAACTGCGTTATCTCAACCAACACGACGAACGGCACCATCGTCAACCCGGTCAAGTCCGCCCGCATAAACACCAAAGCTGGCGCAACCATCAAGTTCGGTCGTATCCAAGTGGAGGCCAAGCTACCTGCGGGCGATTGGCTGTGGCCTGCGATCTGGATGATGCCAGTCAACAATACTTACGGGGAGTGGCCTATGTCCGGGGAGATTGACATCATGGAGTCCCGTGGCAACAATTACACCTACGCGCAGGGGGGCAACAACATCGTCAGCAGCGCATTGCACTGGGGACCTAACTCGGCCAACGACGCCTGGTGGCGCACCAACGTCAAGCGACAGGGTCTCCATACCACTTACTCCTCGGGCTTCCATGTCTTTGGTCTTGAATGGAGCGAAAAGTACCTCTTCACGTACATTGATACCCGTCTTTTGCAAGTCCTCTACACCAATTTCGACAAACCATTGTGGAAGCGTGGCAACTTCCCGCTGTCGGACAGTAATGGTACCCGTATAGTCGATCCATGGAGCTTCACCGGCAACGACGCCACCCCGTTCGATCAGGACTTCTTCCTAATCCTCAACGTCGGTGTTGGAGGCACGAACGGATGGTTTGAGGACGGCAAGTCTGGCAAGCCATGGGTAGACTCCAGCCCCACCGCGAAGAAGGACTTTTGGGAGGCGAAGGATCAGTGGTACCCCACCTGGGCCAACAATGGACAGATGGTCGTCAAGAGTGTAAAGATGTGGCAACAGAAGGGGTACAACGGCTGCTGAGCACCAGTTGCTCGATCCTTTTGTGTACTGAGCTTTTGCATCCGTGCGAGCCGGCGTTTGGTCGGGTTAAGATATTATACCATTCACTGGAAATGTGGAGTATTTGGGCGTTGTGTTCATCTATGGAGATTCTCAGGTAATTGAAAATGAGGTGCACATCCGATGCATTTGACGTGGCGTATAATGGCCTGGGAGAATCAAGCGTCGAGCGATTTGGCTTTCCGAGAACGTGCACGTTACGTTCGCATAATGTATACTATCATCAATTTGTATTTATAATTTTCGTAGGAGCTGCAAAGCAATCATATACAAGAGCGTTAGTCGCGGATGCAGCTCAGGACGACGGATTATATAGCACTCTGAGGCTTCAACTCCGGTAGCTTCTGCTGCCTTCCTCTAGATCAGAAGCTGAACGCGGTTTGACCGCATATCAAGGCGCGGCTGCTAGTGATCACCATATCTACCTAAACTTCACCCTGGGCAATCCGTACTAGGTCTTTCAAGAAGAACAGAAACCGCTGTGATTTGGTTTGATACGATAGAACCGTGCCGGTGCTCATCGCCAGAGTACGGACCACAAACAGTTCTGCTAGGGCTCTGCTAATGATCTGAGGGCTTTGAGATAATTCTTGCGTTGGAGTTAGTACTGATTAGAGGGTGTGACCTCTCCCACAGAGACGTGGCCTCGATGAGTGATAGGGCATCGAGATCGGTGGATAAAGAAGCTACCTCACATTCCCGACTTTGAGAAAGCGTTGATAAAGCGTTGAGCAGGCTTATTCGCCGCCAAGAGCCGTTTGTTTAAAGTATCTGAGGGACAACTGATGCCATCGCTCGACACGAACCTGGACATCGAAGTAGACATAGCCACACGATCGCAGAGAAATTGAAAAACTAGGCTTGCCTTCGTATCCATGCTGGGAGTTTTTGGCCTGTCAGGTAGCCAACGTCCGTCACTTTGGCAACATGTACATTATGATGTGACTTCTCAGTAGATTCACCGTACCTTATCTTGGCACAACCTTTGGACCCTGACGTGGTTCGGGCAGAGCGTAATTTTAGCAGCGGGACGATAAGTTAACAGACCCGCTCTACCTTATGAGAGCATCCATATGGTACCCTGCTTATGGAGGATGATCGCCGCTCAACATTTTCTCCTACCTGGGTACGCCATCTCATTTTGACGCGCAACCACAACTGACCGGTAACGGGAAAAATTCAACTTGCTCGTCTTGAATGCAACCGTGGGCTGCGAAGTCTGCTATTGGAAGCGTTACCTAAGTTCTGCATACGAAAAGGTATAGCATCTACTATGGTACAGTATTACCTCTGGCACCCCGAAGTTTTGGCTGATTAGTTTCCGCTGGTTTGCTGCAACGGTTCGAAGTCGGCATGTACGTGGTGTTCTGGCTCCTATGCAAACATCTTTACATGTGGACGTTAAATGCACAGCTGTCCACAAGATCCGCGGCTGCGGGCGAGGGAGTCACTTGTGTAACCAAAGGCGTGCGAGATCTGATCTTGTTCGCAATCGTGCTTCGAGGTATCACCAAAATAGATAGGGTAGTACCTGGGATAATATTGGCGTGTTGATTGGTTCTTTTGTGGTTGTGCTAGCGATTCCATTATTCCAATTCCACGTTCTCGCAAGCTAGCGATGCAGATCCCGTAGTAAGTCAACCTTAACCTTGGAAGCTTCCACCTGCAGGTTCCGAACTCAAGTCATCGTTTCACAAGCGATAAAGTCCTGATTTGGGCGTGGCGTCCTGCAAACCGCATTCCATTCACTCAGCGCCTCAAGACCCATCTTCCTCGACCATCAGCCCCCCGGGAAGCAACCATGAAGGAGGGCCTGGAGGCGGGTGAGATGCCACGAAGTATTGTAAAGCGCGGTACTCGTACTTATTAAGTTGTGGTAATTATGGAAATACAGGACTACGATCGACTACTGTAAAGCCTTCCAAGATAAACCTACGGTAAGCTGCCCCAGCTACCTGTCGTCAACAAGGTGCTATCCAGGTACCCATGGCAAATAGTGTAGCAGTACAGTACCTAACCTCCGAATTCAAACTCAAAGCTTAACGGAGAAAGTTTAGAGACAGTTCCAGGTGGTAAGGCCGCGGCGGTGGCGGGGCCTAACGTGGCAAATCCCTACCTTGAGCCTCTCACCCCCTCGCAAGGTTCTGCCGCCCACCAGTTTCTTTTTTGGGTGTGTTGCACTCTGCTAACTACTGCCCAGGTGTAGCTACAGTAAGGTACCTTGTCCCCTGCCCCGGATGCTCGACCATCCCTTTCATAGCTTGTCCCTGTAGTAGATCGCCGCCGCGCATGAGCTGGAGGTTGACAAAACCTGGCCTGCTCCACTTTCCTTCATTGGTCTTCTGCAACATTTGTAGCACTTTGACGCTCTTCGCTGTCTCCAAGCCGTCGTCTTCTTTTTCGACAAGTCACTCGCTTTGTTCGTTCGAAGAACGACCTACATTCGCTTCTGAACCCTCGGCGCAACTGCCTCACGCCACCAAGGGAGACATCTGCTACTCGCTTGCAGCACTCTTCTCAAAGTCTATCAATTTGTCGGCGAACGTTGAACAGCCTCATCAGAGACGTATCCCAACCTTGACATCCGAACGCGACCTTCTCAACTCAAGTAACTGAGTACGACCATCTTGCCGTCAATCTGTCGCTTTGGAGGGGTAGCACATTGATTGTCACAAGATCACACTCTCTTTGCTCGAACGTTACACTGGTGCTCGGCGCTTTATACCAGGGCGCAGTCGTCTGCCGGTCCTAGGCCGCCTCCACGGGTTCGCGCACCCTTCAAGTCGGCCAAACGGGAGGAGTAAGCAGCCGCAATGGGTCTCGGCGGCTACTTCAAAGGCGGCAAGCCTCAGCGGGAGAGCGAATCTCGACTTGAGATGACGGAGAAGACGGTACCACAAGCTTCGGCTCCTTCGCAGATGAGCGGTTCCAGCACTCCGTATGGCCACGGCTCATCACGAGCGTCGATCGCGACTTCGTTCCGAAGTGCCAGCTTCATGGACGACATCAAACATGAGGTTATGGTCAGCTATTTGTATCAGCAGCAATGTGGGCATATGTGGATAGGGGACGCAAGCGGTGCCGTTGAGGGTGTCCTGGTGAGGAAGAGCAGGGGACAATATATGGCATGTCCGCCCATGTTGCAGCAGTCTGAGTTTGCACAAGCGTGCGCCGCGCTGAATGTTCAGGTTCGCTTCCCCAAGATCACCTTATGTTTCGGCCGTGTGCCCGAAGATGCTGATTTTTTTGCAGGTCGCCATGACCGTTAATTCCCGGGTCGTCAAGACTTTCCTTCAATGGACACCCGATGCAGTTGACGTGCCATTAATGAATGGCCTGCGAGTTCAGATACTGCCCACCATTGCCGACCTCGTGCAAGCCAGGAAGCACCAGTTTGCTGCTTTCATCGCCTCAGAAGCGCTACTTGTCGTTTGGGAGGACGAAGCCATGAATTTGATGCCACGCGCCAAAGCTATCGAGCGCGAAATCATGGAACTGGTATGGAAGACGGGAGAGCCGGAAGAGGTTGATGAGAAGGAGACGAAGAAAGGCCCCCAGGTCGTCGAACTGGAACTTGACGAGGAGAGCGGAGAGTACAAGCCAGAACACAGACCAACACATCTGCAGAACACTGTGCTCGTTGCATGCACTCTCGTCATCGTTGTCGTCATGCTGGGTGCTGGGGCGCGCTCGTTGGTGGTTGAGATTGCTGTCGATCACGGTTACGCCCGCCTGGCATTTCTGCTCCTTATCCCTGTCCAAATCTTCTTTACTCTTTTCTTTGCTCAAGTTATCGTCGGCTGTGTCGCGCAATGCATTGGTCCTATCCAGCAAATGACAACGAACTCAAGATTCTATTCCGCGAAGCTTCCTCATAGGATCCAGAGTCGCCAGCTACCACACGTAACGATCCAATGCCCGGTATACAAGGAGGGCTTGGCGTCAGTCATTGCTCCCACGGTCAAATCTATCAAGCAAGCCATCTCAACTTATGAGCTTCAGGGCGGTTCGGCCAATATGTTCATCAACGACGATGGACTGCAGATTATTGATGAAGAGGAACGCCAGGCCAGAATCGAGTTCTACGCTGATCACAGTATCGGATGGACCGCTCGTCCCAAGCACGGTTCAGACGGTTTCGTGCGGAAGGGCAAGTTTAAGAAGGTATGTTGCTGTATCAAGCTACTCCTGCGCCACATTCCGATCCTGGGGGTGCATTCCTTCGAGGATTAATCACGTGTTGTTGAAGCGTGCAGGCTGACTTTCCGATTTAAAGGCATCAAATATGAATTTTGGGTTGATGATTTCCTGCAAAGTTGAGGAGCTCCTTGCGGAGATCGACCGTCCTTACGATTGGACCCAAGCCGACGAAGCGCAAGCCTACGAAAGATGCTTGAGGCAGGTTCTGGAGGAGCATGGTCGCGCCTGGGCTGATGGTAACATTCGGGTTGGGGACTACATCCTTCTTAGTAGGTCGAAATGTTTCTACGTGGCATTGCATGTCCACTAACACAACCGTGCAGTCGACTCCGATACCCGCGTTCCCAGCGACTGCCTCCTTGACGCCGTCAGCGAGATGGAACAATCTCCTCAGGTCGGCATTATGCAATTTTCCTCCGGCGTCATGCAGGTCGTATGGACGTATTTCGAGAATGGTATCACCTTCTTCACCAACCTCATCTACACTGCCATCAAATACACGGTCTCCAACGGTGACGTTGCTCCCTTCGTCGGTCACAACGCCATTCTCCGCTGGGCGGCTATCCAACAAGTCTCTTACCAGGATGAAGATGGGTATGACAAATTCTGGTCCGAGTCCCACGTATCAGAGGATTTCGATATGTCGCTTCGCTTACAGTGCAATGGCTACATCATCCGTCTGGCAGCATGGGCTGGCGAAGGCTTCAAGGAGGGTGTATCGCTCACTGTCTACGACGAGCTTGCTCGCTGGGAAAAGTACGCCTACGGTTGCAACGAGCTGCTATTCCACCCGATGCGCCAGTGGATTTACCGCGGTCCCTTTACCAAGCTCTTCCGCCAATTCCTCTTTAGCAACATCCGTTTCACCTCTAAGATTACCATAATTTCCTACATTGGAACCTACTACGCCATTGGTGCCGCTTGGATAATGACGACGGCCAACTACTTCGCTGTAGGATGGTTTAACGGCTACCTGGACAAGTACTATATCGACAGCTGGAAAGTATGGTTCTCTATTGTTATAGTCTTCAACGGTCTCGGTAACATCGCGCTTGCCATCATGCGCTACCGCATCGGCGAGAGGTCCTTCTTCGGCGGCCTCGTCGAGAACTTGAAATGGATTGTCATGCTAGCAATCTTCCTCGGTGGTCTCTCTCTGCACGTTTCGCAAGCGTTGTTGGCTCACATGTTTGAGGTAGACATGACATGGGGAGCTACTTCCAAGGAAGCGGAGTTTTCCAACTTCTTCATCGAAGTGCCGAAGGTTCTCAAACGATTCAAGTTCAGCATCACGTTCGCACTTCTGGGCATTATTGGCATGATTGTTCTGGCAGTGGCCCCGTTCGTGCCCTACGACTGGAAGATTACGGACTTCGTGGCCATTCTGCCAATGGCCACGGTAACCGTTAGCCACTTGCTGTTACCCATTGTGCTCAACCCAGCGCTGATGACATTCTCGTGGTAGTCCATCTGCTGCCAATTTTCTTGTACAGTCTTCTGAGCGTTCTCGCATTGATGAGGTCCTTGACCACATTCTGGCATTGCAACCGGCGTTATGGTGTGGACTTGGGACTGGGAGAAACATCTGCTATACCACGGCCACCGTTTGGCCGTAGCGCATGGTTTTGCTTTGTTCAATATTTGTTGCAGTCCTGATAACGCACTTACCATACTGTTTTGGTTCCTAGGTGGTGGGGGCATCACCCTGGCTATATTTAATGTACTTTCATAATATGAGTGAAAGCGAGCATAGAACACGAGGCTAGATCGCAGGACATACGTAAGAGTTGCACGAGTTGGGACCAGATGCTAATGATCATCGCACGATCTGTACTCCGTAAAGTCGCCCTCTCACAAGCATTTCTGTTCCGCGAAACAGAGCTTGTCTTGACCTTCGTTATTTTCAACCACATAGTCCGTTAACTTTCTACCTCGGATCTAACTATTTAGAATCAAGTCTTAAAGTAAGGATGGTGAGACCTAGATAATCGAACACAGTCTGGGCCGTAGCACGTGTTAGTGGAGGTTAAGCTACCTTGCCTATCCGTCCTACGCACGTCTCCCCGCCCTCGCATAGTGCCATATGCCTGACGATGGGAAGACGCCGGTGAAGCTATCTTTACCTCTCGTAAGCGCATCGTCTTTACATTGCCATGTATACCGGCTTACCCACGCACAGGCTTATCAGCAAGAAATCTATGAGAGCTTGGTTGGCGCCCTTCATTCGCTACTTGATGTTGTTTTCACCCTTCTAACGTCGTACAGCGCAGTGAGGATGAGTTGGTCCTCATCGCGCGTGGACTTGGGCTGCTGCGCATCGTGACAAACCTGTTGCACACGTACGATGCCGCAGGCAATAACCTTGTCATCCTCGTCGGGGCGGAGGAGCGAGAAAATGGCTGGATTGGGGAGGGACTCGCGGAGCATGCTGCCATCAGCATGGCTGCAAATGCTCGAGGACTACAGCTGGTCAACACAGACCTGATGAGTGTGGGTACAAGAGAGAAGATGTATTCTCAAGGGGGCATATTCAGTATCACGTCTCGTATTCTCATCATCGACTTTCTCTCGGGCCTCCTGGATCCGGCCACTGTGACCGGCCTTATCGTACTCCACTCGGAGAGGATCGTCTCAACCTCCCTTGAAGCTTTTATCCTACGTATATACAGACAGAAGAACAAAGTCGGCTTCCTGAAAGCGTTCTCAGACAACCCTGAGCCTTTCACGACAGGTTTTTCCCCATTAGCGACCATGATGCGCAATTTGTTCCTTCGCAAACCGGTCCTATACCCTCGGTTCCACGTCACCGTTGCACAATCTTTGGAAGGGCGACGTAAAGCCGAGGTCATTGAGCTCGAGGTACCGATGACGCAGAATATGAAGGATATCCAGAACGCCGTTATGGAGTGCGTGGAAGTCAGCATCGGGGAGCTGAAGAAGGCGAACACGGGGCTTGAGATGGATGAATGGAACCTGGACAGTGCATTGCATAGGAATTTCGATACTATCGTACGGAGACAACTCGACCCCGTCTGGCATCGCACAAGTTTTAGGACTAGACAAATCGTACGAGACCTCACTTTGCTCCGTCACATCCTTAAGTAGGCCTTTCTACGCATTGGCTCCAGTCCCAATTCTAATTTCTCGCAGCGCACTTCTCACATATGATGCTGTCAGTTTCAACAAATACTTGGATACAGTCTTGGCAGCATCATCACCTCCACCAGGATCCACACGACAGACGCAGTCACCTTGGCTGTTTCTTGATGCAGCTCATACCATCTTTGACACCTCCAAACGTAGAGTATTTTCTGGCAAGCTCAATGAAGCGGACGGGCCGAATGCCGAAAAGGCCCTGCAAGGTTCGCTCCGGCCTGTGTTGGAGGAGCTGCCGAAATGGGCTGTGCTGGCAGAGATACTTGAAGAGATCGAGCGCGACGTGTACTTCAACCCAGTCGTTTCAGATGATTCCAATGGCGGTATTCTTATCATGTGTGGTGATCAAGGGACCTGTCGACAACTCAGGGAATTTCTTCAGACCATGCACGTATATACGGCCTACAACGAAGGCAAAGGTGAAGACGATAAGTCATCTGCGGACAGCATGCTACGGAGAAAGTTACGCAAATATATAGAGTGGAAGCGTGACTTTGCAAAGGTCAGCGCCTCTTTGTACGCTGAAAACCAGAAGACCATCAACGGCGCAACCGACGCACGTGGAGGACAAAGCAGCCGCGGCAAGGGACCACCGAATAAACGTAGAAGGATTCGAGGGGGTTCCACTACAGCATCCGGTGCGGCTCGAAGTTCGGGCGGTGGTGTTCATGTCGCAGGTGACAAGGACTCGCATATCGCGAGCCTCATGGCAGAGCTGCAACCTACAGAGGCTGAAACATTTCAGAAAGCAGAAATAGGTGCGGATCCTCTGGATGACATGGAAGACTACTTCGAATTATATGAGATGAAAGATCTTATTGTCGTTCATCCTTACGACGGCGACATGGATGAGCACGTCCTCGAAGAAGTGAAGCCGCGGTACGTTATCATGTATGAGCCCGACGCAGCGTTTGTCCGGCGTGTTGAAGTCTATCGGAGCTCGCACAATGATCGCAACGTCAGAGCCTACTTCATGTACTATGGCAGCTCGGTGGAAGAGCAACGGTACCTCAGCGCCGTCAGGAGAGAGAAGGATGCATTCACACGTCTCATACGTGAGCGAGGTACTATGGCCGTAACGCTTACGACAGACGGTTACGGCATCGAGGATCCTCAGGAAGCTTTTCTTCGGACAGTAAACACGCGGATTGCAGGAGGCGGACGTCTCGCTGCGACAGCGGAACCTCCCCGCGTTGTCGTAGACGTCCGCGAGTTTCGATCCTCTCTTCCATCCCTTCTGCATGGCTCCAACATGGTCGTCGTGCCCTGCATGCTCACGGTTGGCGACTACGTCTTGACGCCCACGGTTTGCGTGGAGCGGAAATCAGTCCGCGACCTTATCCAGTCACTCAGCTCCGGTCGTTTATACAACCAAGCGGAAACAATGCTGCAGCATTATACGAATCCACTGCTCCTTATCGAGTTCGATCAGAATAAATCGTTTACTCTAGAACCCTTCGCCGATCTCTACACATCGAGCAGTGCTGCTGGCGTAGCGGCCGCGAAAGGCGAAGCGTCAGATCTGCAATCAAAACTCGTCCTTCTTACCCTTGCCTTTCCCCGCCTCAAGATCATCTGGTCAAGCAGCCCTTACCAAACAGCCTCCATCTTTGCTGAGCTGAAGAAGCAACAGGAAGAACCTGACCCGATCCGAGCGGTTCAGATTGGATTGGAGCAAGGAGACGACCCGGAAAGTCTCGTCAGCACGTTCAGCCAGCTGCCGCAGGAGATGTTGCGTGCAGTCCCCGGTGTCACAGAGAAGAATTTAGCTAGACTAACCCTGGAAGTGAACAGCATCCTAGAGCTTTCTAATATGGAAGAAGACGACATCAGCGAGCTAGTGGGAAAGGAAGCTGGCAGACAGATCTGGAGGTACTTCAACCGAAGCGTTTTTGCTGAATAGACTATTGCACGCATGATAGTATTACTAATCCTCAACCTTACCTCAAGAAGCTGTAGATCGAGCGGGACCGCCGGGACTGCCCCAGCTAAAATGCTCGGGGGTTTTCCGTGTCGATCTAAGGAATCTGTAAGCCTTATAAAAGGTAGCTCTTTCTTTAGGCCTTATAGCTAACTATTTACACTGAAACTTAAATATTTAATACCTATAATAGAATGAGGCATTCAGAAGCCACTCGCCCAACCATTCCGAAAGCCGATGATGTTACAGCTTTGCCTTTTCACAAGACGAGGTAATACGAACCCCAGTGACAGCAAATGCTCTTAATACGCTGCGTGGCCTGGTCGAACGGGAACACTCATGCACTTGATGCCGTAATTATGCCTTGTGTGGAGTAAGTGGCCTTGATCGTGTCCCACATCTCCTTACCCGATTTATGGCCTTTTACAATAGCCTTTATTGATTCCGCCATCGACGATTGGGATCAGCAGCTGGATCTGCGTGTCCTTCTTGTTGTTCATCCCACTCCTTCTTCTGTTCCTTGTAGACATCCCGCTCTTCTTTAGTAGGCTGTGAGGGAGGAATTGGAGTTTGGGTACTCGATGAAGCGGTGCAGGGTGGTTGATAATCCATCAATCCAATCCGAGGCCTCTTGGTTGATTGATTGAATTGTTGAGAGCTCTTGGATTGCTTGCTTGCAATCCGCTGAATCCGATTGAAAAGATTGAATCCATCCAATCCGCTTGATCCGATTGTAAGCTGCTTGATCCGATTGCAATCCGCTTGATCCGATGGCAATCCACTTGAGCGGATTGCAAAAGTGGTGATATATTGACGTAATATAGGGAGTAAGAAAGAGGTGTAAGAGAGCTGGTGGATATAAAAGGTGGTAGATTATAGGTATCTACTGCCTGTATTATATAATAAGATAATATAGAGACGTTTTAATCTTCCAATACGACGATCTTAATAATACCTCGACTACTCTAAGACTTTAAGCACTTAACTTCTTCAACTATCCTCGCTTTAATCCTATTCCGTATATATAAGGCCACTTTCTCTACCTTACTAAATATTCTTTTATACTTAGTTAATTTTACTAGTATACTAAGAAGATTAAAGGCGCTATAAGATCCTCTATTTATATTACCCTTAGTATACTTAGTAGCTATTATAATTTAATACTAGGGCTAAGGTTTAGGATTAGGATTATTATTAGACTAGGCGCCGGAAGCCTATAAAGGGTTTTTAGTCTGCTTTATATATTCTAGTATTCTCTCCTTATGCTTTATCTTATCTATCTAGCTAGGTATTACCTATAGATAATCTATAGTCTCTATATCTACTCTATATTCTAGTCCCTAGGATTTTAGGCTACCTAGCTACTAATCCTAATAGCTACTATCTAGGTAGATTATCTAGTAAGTAATTAGATCTTCTTAGAGTACTTATAAGTAATAGTAAATATATAGTCTCTAGGATTATCTATAGCTATAGGTAAAGTAAGAATAAAATCTATTATAATTATATAAAATAGGACGCTTAGTAAATATATAGGCTATAGCTCCTTATAAGGATAATATTACTATATATATAATAAATTTGTTTATATAGAAGTTTATATCCTAGGTATACTACTAAGCGGCTAGTATATAGTTGCCGCTATCTAGAGTAAGTTATATATTATAAATAACCTAAAGGCTAGGTTACTTATAGAGATTAATATCCTTAGTCCTAAACTTACTAGCCTTAATCTTAGAAGTAAGCGACTTACTATTCTAATATATTAAGGTATAAGAGTCCTAATTAAATATAAGCGCCTTATTATTACTATAAACCTTATTACTATTAATACTTATTTATATATATAGCTTCTAGTATATATATAAGGTAAGATTATGTCTCTAGATAATTATAACTTTAATTTTATTCCTAAGTATAAGAGTTAGGCTGCTCCTATTAGTATCTATAATTATATTATAGACTATAACATCTTATTTATTTAGGCCTATAATTATACTACTTAGTTAGTTATACTTAGTAAGAATACTAAACTAGATAAGATTATTAAGTATAAAAAAGAGTATTACTACCTTATATAGCCTAAGTAGGATAATATTACCTTACTAGTATTATAAATACCTAAAATAATTATCTTACTATACTAATTTAAAGTAATAAAGTAGCTATGTCTAGATATTAGCCTACTATCCTTAGCATATCTATATAAGATTTATACTTTATATATTCTAGTAGAGATTATATTATCTAAAGGATTTACTATTTATAGCTATCCTATAATAGTAGAGCGGCTTAGCTATATCGCCTCTTTCTATCCTACTCTTTAAACTAACTAAGGTAATACTATTAATTTATCTATAGAAAATTAGCTAGATATTCTATT
Source organism: Lichenothelia convexa (assembly GCA_021030975.1). Lineage (NCBI taxonomy): Eukaryota > Fungi > Ascomycota > Dothideomycetes > Lichenotheliales > Lichenotheliaceae > Lichenothelia > Lichenothelia convexa. The sequence continues at coordinate 30,735 of JAGFMK010000043.1, read as the reverse complement.
AATCCTAAATATAAAACCTAAAGTATATAAGGTTTACCTACTAAGCGCCTAGGACTATAAATATATTAATAAGGAGTATAATTAACTATATATCTAAGATAAGATATAGTAGGCTAGAACGGGTACTCTATTTAGATATCTAGTCTTTATTATCTAGTATAATATTCCTAAGGGGTAGATAGAGAAGTTATCTATAAAGGGTAAGTTATAGTAGATATTAGAGACCTTAACTAGATTACTAAAATAGATTTTTATCTATTATCTCTATAAGATAATATTATTATATATATAAAAGACTATATATACCTTAGTATTATAGATACTACTAGGTTTTTTTATTAATTTTACATTAAATAAATAGATAAATATAAAATAACTATTATTTCTCACTAAGGGTAAGAGTAATTTATTATAGTAATTATAGGATTTAAGAATTCTCTACTATATATATAATGCTAGGTAGATTAGCTGCTTAGACCTTTTTAGTCCTTTATCTAAGGCTATATTAATAACCTAATTATATTCTTATAGACTTTAGATAAGTATATAAAATATCTATATACTATTTTTAAGCTCCTTAATTTAAAGTAGTTTAGTCTTAGCCTAAATAAAAGTTACTTAGACTATCCTTCTATTACTCTCTTAGGCTAATATATTAATTATTTTAGTATAATAATATCTTAAGATAAGCTATAAGCTATTACCTTACTTGTATTTCTAGAGACCCTCTAAGCGCTAAAGCGTTATATTAGAGTTACTAGCTAGCTATATAAGTATATTTTATACTATACTTAGGTCGCTAAACCGCTTTAAAGATATAAAATAAGCTTACTTATAAGCTATAAAGATAGATCTACTCCGCTTAAGAATAGGAATACTTATAAGTTATATATAGTATAGATACTTATTAAGTCCACGTTTATAGAAGTTTAAAACACTCTAGATATTATTTAGCCACCCTACTTAGCTAGCTTATTATAACTCTAAGCATCTACTATATATTAACTTAGATACTTTAAAGGAGCGAGGTTTTAGTATTATTATCTATTATATAAAAGGGAATTCTATACTACTAGTAACTATAAAAGGTAATATAACTAGAGACTTTATAAATATAATCTAGCGAGCTAATATAGAATCTATTATATTCCTAAGTAAACTCCTTACCTAAGTAGAGTTAAATTACTAGCCTACTAAACTAGAGATAGTATACTTAATCTAGGCCGTATAAAAGGTTAAGGCGCTAATTAACTTATCTCTAATAGTCTATATCTTTACTAACTATACTACTACTTATAGAATTATTAAAGTAACTTTACTTATATCCTCTAACTTCTATAAACTAAATTAGTATCTTATCTAAGCCTTATAGTACTTATTATAATATAGTAACCTCTTAGTATAGTAGAAACCTAGCTAAATAAATATTATACTAGATGCTCTTTTATAACTAGCTACTAAACTAGAGAACTTAATAGTATTAATAAATAAGGCTCCTAATATAAACAAATTAGATGATCTTACTAAATTTATCTACTATACTACCTTAGTAGAGATAGCTAATAAGTTTAAGAATTGCCTAAAAGTAGTATATAAGTAGAATAAGCATTAGAAGAAGATTATTAACTTAATCTAGTAGAATAAGTATAATAGACTATATCTACTATAAAAGGATTCTATAGATAAGACAACTAATAATTTGTCTAGTAATATAATTAGCGACCTTGTAATTAGTAAACCTTATACTTCTTCTCTTAAGCCCTTTAATAAGGATAAAGCTCTATATAGACTAAGTTTCTATCTATATAATAACCTTATATACTTTATTAACCTAGGTAATAGGCGTAAGCGTTTCTATATACCTAAGTTGATAGCTAAGGAGGTCTTTAAACTAGTTTACAACTAGTACTACTATACTAGCTTCTACTAGTTTTATAAATACCTTATATATTTAGTTTATATAGAAAGATATCTTACTAGCTAAGATAATATATTAGATACTATCCTACTTATATCCTCTTATAAATAAAGTAATATTGGAGTGGGTGAAACCGCGTCCGGAAGTCGCTGCTCCCTTTTACGGGCAAAGTGTCCCGCTTCTGGAACCCCGGCCCTGCCAAGACCAATGCTCGACCTCGCTCATATAAAGGCCATCGTCCCGTGTCATCCATGCTCCGATCGTCCAACTTCTCTCCCCTCCCAGGACAGCAGGACAACCTGACGACCGTGCCGTTTCCTTCGTCGGATCCCTTGCGCTAGTCGTGAGGCGTTTTCTATCCCCCCGACTTCTGTCTATGCAAGTGCTGCACTGCCTTCGTTTCCCTCATTTCCCTGCATTCCCTGTCTCATGCTGACGACGGACTCAGTGCTACTCGCATCTGCCCGAGCCACGAACGAGACGTACTCCTGCCCACAGTCTCTTCATCAGCAGTCCGGCCATCTCTGTTTCCCTGCTCACGCGTCAGAGCAATGCTGTAGTGCACTGACAGCTTCCTACGCAGTACGATTCGGTCTATGAACTACCTACTCGATCTTCTTTACCATCCTTCGATTCCCCAAAATCGTGGTAACCAACAGCCCACCCATTAAACCTATGACCACCTGCCACGTCAGCAACAGCACGGACAGCGGCGAAGGTGGGCCCTCGTAGCGCCTCGGCTCCTCTTGTCGTCTCGTTTGTTGAGTCAAGCCGGCTGATGCCTGATGCAACTTCGGCTGGATGGATCACGCGATCACTTCTGTGTGAGATAGCTGTCACTGATCCTGATTCTTCCAATATGAGTACTGGTTGCCTCGCATTTTGCGGCGCAGTCTTAGCGGTGCAGAGCGATGAATGATGATCAGGATCTTCGACCTAGACTCAACGGCACAGCTACAGACGGTTGTGGGGCTGCACTAGGCAACAGCCAAAAACAACACCGTGCTGCGTCACCACGCAGCGCCTTGCATGATGTGTTGGTTCGCCTGGATATTTCGACGGTCATAAGATCCAGTTCTAGCCTTGCGCGAACAAGGCGAAACTGGAGCCAACCTCTAGGATGAGGTGTGCGGCGGGACATGATGGCATGCTGGCATGCTGGAACCAGTCACCTAGCTGGAGTGAAGCCGCATCATAGTAATCGGGCAACCCTCGATCCTCCAGCGCCTTTCAATCCCAGTACTCATCTGGCCGAAGATCATAACATTGTCCTACGATTGCCGATCCCCTTCGAGATTCAGCTGATGTAGCCTCTTTCTTCAGCTGAGGAGGTGTGCGTTACGAATTCGAATCTTGCAAGCGATTGGATGAGAATCTCAGTCGAACTTCGAGTGGAGAACGAGGCATAGCTCGCGGCACAGCGGGGCGCACAATCTGGCACTCAGCTGACTTGCTCCTTAGATGCTCGCTCTCCACAGACAAATCATTAGGGAATATTTGCACGGCCCTCGACCCGGAAGACAGAAAAGGGGGCTTCGTGCGATAGCTGTAGGATTTCGATCATGAGAACAACCAACCTGACTGTAAATGCGACACTTCCTTAGTACCATCGTAGCTCCTCTTGCGGTATGCCATTTCGAGTGGAGTCTCATGCAGCCGGTTCTTTATTGGTCAGGCGCCGTACACTATTTATAGGATTCTATAAGCAACCTCTGCCGATGATGGTGGGTGATGGCAGATGTTTGCACGACGGTCGATAGCTGCAGGAAGATAACGCGGTTGGACTTCGACATGCAGAGCACTCTCGTCTACTTAAATCTTCTAAGTGTCTGCTTTCCCTGCATCATTCGGCTACGCTGAATTGGCAGCCATGGCAGCCTCTTTTGATACATTCCGTCTGCCTTGCTCAGTAAACCAACAACGTGAATTTATATTCTACTCTGGTCCTCCTGTGCTGAAGCCTTCTCGACGTCGTACCCAGAAAGATGCTTCAGCTACCACTGACGAATGGACAAACATTGATGAGATTCTGGAGCATAAGCTAGGGTCGAACGCTGAATCTGCAAATGACGGAATTCTGACACCTACGATAAAGAGAGCTAAATCCATAGGTTTGCTGTACTCAGGTATGCATACATGCATTTCGAGGAAGCACTACCTCGTCCTGAAAGTATCAAACTGACGTTTGGCACTAATTCAGGTGGCGAAATCGACAACGAGCACGGTTTCTGCATTCAGGACGAAGACGAGAGTTACCAGTCCGGTCATGACCATATTTTCGGATCTCCAAATGTCGAGCGTATCAATAAAATCCAGGATCCTCGTTTATTCAACGGCGGCTGTCAAGGTGAGAGCGTGGCTTGTACCTGAGAAGCTATGGCTATTTTTCATCTGACACATAGTAGACAACCCGCTAATTATTGCCGACCGCCCGGCCTATACAGACCGCGAAAACGATTTACCTTCGTGGGAAGAACCCATTCCCGGCATGACCGACTATGAACATAATTTCGATACCGACCGGTGCGGCGCGTATACAGCTAAGCGCACAAGGGGACTTGGTTGTATTGCGGATGGTCCAGCGCACATCTCCGATAGACAGAGTCTCCCAAGAGCTATACTAGTGGTCGAGGATGTCACGGTCCGTAAGAGGAGCTATAATGAGGACTCCAGTGTTGGAGATCCACAAAGTTTTACACAGGAGAGATGGAAGAGTCCTCAGACTCATGATGAACAAGGTTTTGACAACCAGATGTCGGACACTTCGGTGGTGCAGTCACTTGAGGATTTGCAACCTGCGGAGAGACAGCAGCCATTCGGTCCTTCACACAACACGTTATCCTCGAGCAGTTCTTCCCCATCGAATCGTGCTTGCGCAATACCGCATTGTGAATCAAATCGCCCTCTTGACGATGCAAACGGCAACAATGCCAGCAACCATAACGGCAACAAGGACAACAAAAATATCGGCCAAATCATCGACAACAACAACGGTGTTCGTACTGAAGAGGTTGACGATACTGGTGGCAATGACCATGGCGAATGCATACACAGCAATGACCTGCTGTAGTCGACCCGCCCCTCACCTCCATCTTCTTGTCAAGTGCCAAGCAGTCCGCGCAACAATACACAGCCGCAGGAGATCGGTTTCTTTAGCGATGACGGTAGCGGTGAGGTGGAGGAAAGTGATAGTATCCACTCGCCGCCGGTGATGCCGATACAAGGAGCAAAGTATACCGACAAACTTCCGCCAGAGCATCAAGACCCGGTAAACCATGCCGGACATAGTGATAGCGATAGCGATGTGGTCTCACCCTATTCTGACGGAGAAGACACTAATTATGAAGACAGCGATTTCAATGAGAACAGAAAAGATGATAAAGATGATGAAGGCGATAAAAAGAACAATCGGACTCCTAGACTTGCGGAGCGGTCATGGCTCTCTACACGAATTTGTAACGGTGCGGCCCGGCAGTGTCTTGACAAACGGACACTGCAGAAGTTTCAAGTTTCGCCTTCACCAACTTCAGCAATCGATCAGTCCGATTGTCGCAATGTCGTCACACCCGGAAGCCACTATAAGCAGCTCCCGCCTCCGGCATGTGGCCGCCGTCGTGCTCGAAAGATCTCATCTCTGGACAGCTTGTCTGGCTCTGATGCCGCTACCTTATCAGCTTCTAACCCAGAGCGTACGGAATGGCCAATCCAGGGCACCATCAAACGCAGAAAAGTCGGTGCGAAAGAATTCTATACGCTCTATTTCTCTTCAGAAGAACATTGCTGTCAAATCCTTTCCCCAGTCAGCTTTGCCAAGTCAAGGCGGACCGCGACTAAGTCAAAGGATTTTGAAATGGCAACCGACCCTCCTTGCACCGCTGGATATGCAGGAGTAGCCAGGTTAACCCCACGACGTCAGAGAACGAGGCACAAATTCACGGAAGAGGAGAACAAGCGGCTGATCAACTTGAAGGCGAGAAAGAATTTTTCATGGGCACAGATCAAGAAATCCTTCCCCAGAAGAAGCATTGGTTCGCTGCAGGTGCACTACTGCACAAAGCTAAAGGGCAGAGCTACCATCTAGAAGGCACGGCTTTCAGCTGTGTTGTCTTACTACTTCTGTCGCTCACGCTCGGGGCGCCCTGCTGCACCCAGCATTCTTCTATGCGATCAGCGTTTGTAAGGTGAGCACTATGGAAAGGCGCACCAGCTCTGATTGTCTCTGCCTCGACTTTAGTAGCAGTCGGGTTTGCAAGCTGAATTTCTCCTCACTCAGCATAGTGTAGCCTAAGTTCATTACAAGCTGTCAGATGTAAGCAGGGTAGGCAACTTCTCGTAATAGGAAGCTCCTGTCAACACGTGCTCTCATATTGATTGGAAACAAGCAGGTAGGGCCTTTTGTTCAACCATGCAATCCTTGAAGTATAGATAAAGGCCAGCCGAATTGAGTAAAGGCAATCATTTGAAGCAGTCAGCAGAAGCTTGTGGAAACGGATCCAGCCCTTAGACGAGTCCCAATTCCATCTAGTCATCACACTTCGAAACATTTCCGTACACAATCCTGAATTTCGGGCAACATCTCTTTAATCATATCTTTAATTCAATAGGTATTGTATCTCTGCCCACGGAATCTTGGGAGTTTGACAGTCGTGAAACAATCAGGCTCATCAATTGGGCCGTGGGGCTTGCGATATCGGCGCTTAAAGTCATCGCTGGCCTTAACTCGCTTGCTGTCACATGCCAAATGCATGCCGGAATGAGCTTCTAGAGCGGGAACCAAGTCACATTGCGAAATGCGGCACTCCGGGGCTGCTGCTGCTGCGGAAAAGCGCGGAGACTTACGCCAGCTTGGAGAGCTTATACTTCAACTGTATAGTCCGATCACAAGGGAGACAGATCCAATAAAGATTCCATGGACGGAACAGGGGCGTGACTTTCACGGATGCGTCGTACGAAGTGAGAGTATTTCCGAACTTCTTCGAGTAACTCTACCGAGACCTCTAAGAAAGGCAAGGCTAACACTATGACAGCACCAATTTCTTGAGCAGTCAGAATCAGGATCCATCATATTCCACTTTCTGCAAGTATGGACGAAAGTCGTTCCGGGCTTCCGACCCTGTTAGTAGGCCAGATTTACGAAGTTTGTCCCTGGTCGTGTTTTGACTATGATAAAACCATATGTCAAAGCCGCTGCAACTCGGAACAGCTGGAAGAAGGGTTGTGTACCAGCAGTTAGATATGTTCAGATTATATCTTATGCAGATGTCAAACCCGTCCAACTACAGCGTAAAGGAGTTGGAGACGAAGTCATCAATCTTCTGCTAGAGAACTGAGAGCTTTCCCTTAGCTTATAGTCACATCGTCCGTATAAAAGACAACATCAAGTCCCTATATTAGATTCACTTCCGTAATGATTCAGGATGACTGCGCCGGTTAGGGAGTATGCCCGAAACTTTAGTTCTCTGTACTGTTAACGTCTGCGTGACATCGACCAGAATGAACATATTCTACTTGGGAAAAAGAGTCTGGATACTGACGACTGATGTTCTTATTATGGATTGCCTATAGTTAGATGTACCGCGAAGCACCTTCTCCGAGCACCTGCATGTCGTTCCGCGATGGTGTTTGATTTGTGGGATTCTATGTTGGAGTCAAGGTTCCTTTCAGCCGCTTGGTCACTCGCCTCGTGGGTTGTCAAGATCAGCAGCAGCTAATCGGCGACGTAGGTATGCTGACCAAGACGTGTCAAACAGGCTATGAGTATCTCAGAGTCTGTACGAAGAGGATTAGCCGGCATGACCAGAAGCCATAATCGTCAGAAAACGTCTTCAATTTGGCAATAATTTGCGTGGGAATTTAGTAGGAGCTGGAGATCGGTGGTGAGCAATAGGAGCAGATCAAGGATTCATCAACCTGTGCCTGGACGGATCCTGATACTAGGATACCCAAGTTTGTAAATCAATGTCGCATGGTGCTGGGATGAAATGTCCCGTCATCGTCACCTCAAACAACCGAGGCACCTGCCTGCAACCTCCATGCTTACCAGACAGTTAGGACTTACTTTGTTCACTTGCAACGCAACATCGATAATATGTTCATAAGCGCTTCCAAAGATTCAAAAGATCTAGGAGCCGACTTCCCATGATTCAGGAGGCTTATCCGACGAGGCCCCGGTCCTTTTAAGGCGGAGAAATAACGACAGTAGGTGAATGCGGCAAGATGCTGCGCTTCAGGAAGGTTCATGTCGCATATCCCTTTTTAGCGCTAACAGCACCATCCTCCGCCACTCTAAGTAAGAGTCTAATAGGACATAGTTTTTCAAGGCTTGTTTTGACCTACGCCAGGACCTTCTGCCTTTATTGGCCAGCTGAGTTCACAGGGGCCCGCTGGGAGTTTCTCACAGCGCACTCGCATTCTTGTTAACTATGTTCACCAGCTCAGTAGGCTACTCTCAGATATTCCTGATACAGATTGCCCAGGGTCCCTTCATTAGATCGAACACAACATAGGTGCTTGAGATGCAAGATGCCCCCTTACGCATTTTCCCGTTGATATCAAGCACACAAGTCGAAATTGCACCTTGCCGCTGATGTAAGTTTCGTTCTTCTTATTAGAACTTTCTCTGACTCTCTCCGGGAATGGATTATAGTAATTGGGGGCGTAAGAGAGTATAATGCCCCGGGTGGCCGCACGGAACCTCCTTTTTAAACACGCGAAGCGTTACCTGCCGACTATCGGATGGAACTTGGCTTATCGGGGATGGTGGCAGAAGAGAATGGTCGGTTAACTATGAACTAAGAAAGATTTACTGCGATCATGTTTACCTTCGGCCTGCTAGTGCGTATCACGATTGGTTTGTTGAAGTGGGTAGACTTGCTACTTCTGTCCACAATGGTTTTGAATCCGAGTGGTTCTCTCACATCCTACGCAATTTGAATGACTATCACTCAATGGCGGCATTGAACGGCTACTGGACTATATGGCGTTATCAGTTTCCTTATCATAGCCAGGCTATATGCGTAGCCCCGCCCAGGTTGCTTAACCTATTGACTGTAAGAAATTCGAAAAGGCCACCAGCTCATCAAGAGTAGACGTCACTATTCGGAAAAGGAGGATGCGCAACTGATGGAAATAAAGCTTCACATATCAAAATCGCTCTTGTTTGTGCTAGCGAGACCAAGAAATGATTGTAAATCGAAATCCCGTTGCTCCATCCAGTATTGTGGAACTGCAATCGACCGCGTTTCTGAAATGGACATCCGAACTGCTGTGGCACAAATTACTTCTCTAAGATATACAGTGACATAGAAACGGGATTCGTATATTTCTCGGCCAGCTCGTACGAAATTCATAGTGCTTCCAAAGAGATCTCGACACAACCACATCATCCACGGCGAGCTCTAATAATCGCTGCAATTCCTTCCGCATCGGCGTTGCCTTGGACAGCAAGACTGTTGCCATGAGCTTCCGTATCCTTGTATGATCTCTTAGTCGGCCTTTGAGTCTCGCGAACTACTAAATCCGTGTTAAACATCTCGGCCTCGTCGAATGCCTTGTTCCCGATCCACTGCGATTCATCATATATATCCAGAGCACGGAGGTCTGTGTCGCTAAGAGGAATTGTACCTTCTTCTAATACGTTGTTATTATCGGTCCTCCGCCAACGGGTAAACTACCTCACCTCCTTGTGAAGATGAACTTGTGTCCAGCTGAGCAGCGATTGCAAGTCTCTCGCCGAGAACTCTCTGAACGTTCCGGTCAACTCTTTGGACAATTACCAACGCAGCTACAAAGCCGTCGCGCATTGTCCCACTCAGTCCAACGTGTGCAGTTATGATGCGTGTGTTGAGATCTGCTTTAGCCCGGTCCAAGCGATTCAGGATGTTGCTAATAGTCTTCTCGTCTTTCTCTCCGTTGGCAAAGGCATGCATGTACTGCCTTGTTTTACTTTTCGCCTGCCAGGCGGCCAAGCTATCCAGAAAGTCCTTGAATTCCTCCCCTATCCCAATGACTACCTGAACCTGCTCCTCTATATTTGGCGTTTGAAGTTCTCTCTCGTCCTGTATCAGGTGCAATGTGCCAAGCAAACTGCTGAGTTGGTCCTTGTAGTCATCAATACGTTTGGACGTCCCATGTACTTTCGCTTGAACGTCCTGAATCTTTTGCACCAGGGTCATCGCTTGACCAAGTAACTGCGAGATTGCCGCGGCGGTACCAATAGCCTCCTATACTTAGCTTTCATTACTGTCTGCAGGCTAAGCAATTTGCCAAAGTGCTTACCAGTGCCATATTTTGTGAACTGCTGAATTTGTCTCTTTATAGGTCAACACAGTCAAGGATATCAAGACCATATATAAGAGTCTGGTTACTCTCAGCTGATGCGTTCGGCGGATGCCGAGCCTACGGCGTGGCTGACCCCGCCTTGAGAAATCCACCCTACCGACTGTTCTAGCCTCGAGTTTTGCTCAGCCCCAATCAATTTCAAGTAGCCAATCAAGTTACTAAGTTGTTGCTGTCTTCTCAAGGAGCCTTACGAACTAGATGACCTTGAATATCTCCAGCATATTCAATCTGCTGAAAGAGACTTCCAGCTTGACCCAGCAATTGTGCGACAGTAGCCGGGGCGGTAATATTGTTTAGTGGAATATCCCAGCAATATCCGCCAGGCGACGTTGAAGATCGGACCCTGGTAGGTTGCGGGGAATTGGTTCCAAGATAGGTGCAAAGCCTAATCGTCACTGCAACCATCCATTCAGACTCGCATCGGCGACCTTAGCCGTGCTACACCAAACCCCACTGAACAAGAGCATGTAGTGTTACAAGCACCGGTCATTCCGCAACAACGCGGACTACAATGGAAATCTCTTATAATAGCTTTCGAGACGATTTTGGTTTTGCTCTAGCGATACCACGCTCATACCGCTGACGCCGCGCAATAAGTCCCGCCCCTGAACGACAGCTCAGTTAGATGCCCTCCCTTAAGCGTACTTAACCCAAGCTCCACTTCCATTAAGGCCTTGACAAATACTATCAAAGGAACCGCATTACGCAAGATCGATACAGAGTGCAAAGAGTGCAAGAATAGGGATGATGGCTGCAACTCCATTTCCCACTATCTCGTACGAAGGCACCAGGCTCGACGGAGATGCGATTGGGATCATGGGACCAATTTATGGCGACGTCCACGTTCCAGAGCGTCCGAGAATAAACCAGTGCTTGCGCGATCTTAGGATCACCGATCCCCGGGAAGATAAGGACAGAATTGAGGCGGGAAAGGACAGGTTGCTCAAGGACTGCTACGCGTGGGTCCTGGACAATCCAGATTTTCGACGTTGGAGGAATGATGACACCTCAAAATTACTCTGGATAAAAGGTGACCCAGGAAAGGGCAAGACGATGATGATGATTGCCCTCGTCAAGGAGCTATCGGATCAGCTCAAGGCCAAATACAGGTTCGGTAAAATCTCGCGACTGGTGGGAAACTTGAACGCAAAACGCAACTCAGGCATCGTGTCGTATTTCTTCTGTCAAAGCACTGATTCTAGACTGAATAACGCCGTGTCTGTCCTTAAAGGTCTTGTCTACCTGCTCGTAACCCAAAGAGAGGACTTGATTAAGCATGTACAGAGGAAGTATAACGATGCCGGAAGTAGAATATTCGAGGGTCCCAATGCGGTGTATGCGCTACGGGCAATTTTTCTGGACATATTAAACGACTCTAGTCTGCCGAAGACGTACTTGCTAGTGGACGCACTGGATGAATGTAGTATCGGATTGGATCTGCTCTTGGCCATTATTACCGACAACAGCTTTATAGCAAGATCCAAGGTGAAGTGGCTGGTCACTAGCCGCAATCGACCCGATATCGAGGGTAGATTGAGACCTGACGCTCTCAGAATGAAGATCAGTCTTGAGCTAAACTCCACCCACGTCTCAAGAGCCGTTACTGCTTTTATCGACACCAAAGTCCAGGAATTAGCATCACAAAAAAGGTACGATACCAAGCTCCAAGAGGAGGTACAGGAGCGATTCCGTGAGAAGGCGGAAGGGACATTCCTTTGGGTGGCTTTGGCGTGCAAGAGGCTCGAAGAAGTACCACTCTGGAAAACACGATCTGTGCTTGAAGACCTACCGCCTGGGCTGGAACCGCTTTATGACCGAATGATGGATCAGATCCTTGGTCAAAGGGAGGCCGAAAACGTCGAATTCTGCAAAGAGGTTATTCGTTCGGTATCCGTCACCTACCGCCCTCTGCACTTCCAGGAACTACTTACAATTGCCGAACTTCCTGAAGCACAATTCGATACCATTCAAGCACTAAGCGATTTATTGGATCGGTGCGGTTCGTTTCTAACTGTCCGTGAAGGAATGATATTCTTTATTCATCAGTCAGCGAAGGACTACTTTGTTTCGGGTAATGGCCATAAGATCTTCCGCACCCATGAAATAGAAGAGCATGGCAAGATTGCGCATCGATCCTTGGACGTCATGTCTCGCAACGCTCTAAAAAAGGATGTGTGCAGCCTAAAAAAGCCGGGGGCGCTGGTGGAAGAGGCCGTTGGAAACGTCTTCAATGGCCCTCTTGCGCGCATCGCATATGCATGTTTTTACTGGGTCAAACACCTTGCTCACTACCTCATTGGTATTGGCGGTGCTCAAGAGGATAGACAAATCCTCTCGGATGGTGGAAAAGTCCATAGATTCCTCCAAATGCACCTGTTGCATTGGTTTGAACTAATAAGCCTTTGGGGGAGGCTGGCTGAAGGAGTGCTACTGATTCAGCAGCTGCTATCAATCATTGACGTTAGTCTCCTATCGATATAGCGGAATGGCAAAAAGCTAATTTAGAAAAGTCCAGGAAAAGCACAGAGCTTTTTTCACTTGTATATGATGCATACCGTTTTATCCTTAGCAACCGATCAATAGTCGAAGTAGCGCCTCTTCAGGTATATTGCTCAGCTCTCGTTTTCGCGCCACAGATGAGCATAGTTAGAAAGCAGTTTCAAACTGACATGCCTACTTGGATTCGGAGACCGCCAGAAGTGCAACGTACCTGGAGCGCTTTGCTGCAGACGCTCGAGGGCCATTCCTCCGGGGTCAGCGCAGTAGCCTTCTCGCCGGACGGCAAGCTGGTAGCTTCGGCATCGTCGGACGAGACGGTCAGGCTCTGGGACGCAGCGACGGGGGCGGCGACGCAGACGCTCGAAGTCATTGAAGTAGTTTGGAAGTTATCTTTCTCTCATGATGGTACATATCTAGAGACAGATAGAGGACATTTGAGCGTCCAAAGCCTAGCTACCGCTGTTTCGCATCTTCAGCCGAGTCCTCTTCGTCGTAGCAACATCTCTGTTAAGGGCAATTGGGTCGCTCGAGACATGGAAAACCTCCTTTGGCTTCCGTCTGAGTACCGAGCAACATGTGCAGCTTGCTCAAACAATAGTCTTGTCTTGGGGCATGCATCCGGTTGTGTAACCTTTATAGAGTTCAGCTCAGATTATCAGTAACCATAGACTTGATGCTATATTTGCTCGATTAACGTTCTATTATTTTAGCCTCCTCCCCGCCCACCTCCATTCTAAATGGCTCCTTTTCATATTAGACCCAGCTTCATGCTTTGCAACCATTTGCTTCGTCTACTTCGAAATCATCTGCTTGGAAATCATCTGCTTGGAAATCATCTGCTTGGAAATCATCTGCTTGGAAATCATCTGCTTGGAGATTCTCTAATATATATTTACTCTCCGTACAAACCTACCTTTATCACAAACCGCCCCTTAAGGGCTGCCAACAATGTCTTCGAGTCATTTGGCGGCAAACCTAAGACTACTCGCGCAAGAACAATGGTAAATGCAATCATATCCGCCAGGCGAACAATCAATTCTTTAGGTGGTGTACTTTGGAAGATAAATTTGAATATATAATGCTGCGACGGAGTGTTCGCGAAGTTCTAGAAGATGTGACTAATACAACTGTTGTGCGTGGCATTTCGAGCAAGCTGCCGCGGAAAACTCTGTCGGAACCGTCCACTTTGGAGGCATATTTTCTCACCACTTCCTTTAGGGCGGTAGAAATTGTTACTCCATCTTGGCTCCAGTATGGGCCATTGGGAGCATATTCTTCAGCTTGCTCCTGGAATAGAGAAGCCGTCGCCTCGTCTTGCGAATTCACTCTCCATAGGTACGGATGGTGAATGCGCGCTGTCTTTGTTGCCTAAAAGTTGGGCAATTGCGGTCGCTTGCCTGGTGGGGTCCTCCACAATTGACACACTTAATATTTGCCGAGTCGCATCTTTCATGTCCCTCCTTCCCACAGTTGACACATGCCGTCTCATTTGTACAATTTCTCTTCATATGCCCAAACTTCTGGCACTTGAAGCAGGCAATCGGGCCCCGTCGGTCCTCAAAGCTTGAGACTTCCACTGATCCCCCACCAAACGTAATATCTTTCCCTATAAATCTTGCACCCAATAGCCTTTCTGCCTCTTCTTTTGTAGCAACTTTGACAACTGCTGACGCGTGCTGTGCCTTCTGCTTCGGCCTGCCTAGCCATCTCATGTGTGTTACCTCTACTCCATTCTCTTCCCCAAATCTCTCTTCCGCAGTCGCACTCATTGTGCCTGTGCTATTATCGTTTGCTAAGCTCTTCTCAATCCAGTCAACTTTGACAGCGTACCACTTCGGTCCAATTAGCCTTGCACCCTTGAGATAGGTGTAGATCCAGCTGGCCGCGTGCTGGCGAATTGGAGCTTCTTCCTCTTTAGCTACTCTGAATCGTGCCACCCTAACTTCATTGTTGGTGTACCACATCTTAAACTCCTGTAATTCTAGTCCCTCAAGTCCTTGTATAGTTCGTAGAGCCTTCTGCACTTCTTGAAAAGGGAAACTTAGGGAAACTTCACGTCACCTCTTCCTAATCTTCTTATACTCCCTTTGTCAAAGAACCAAATCGAGACGACAACCGTAACGCCGTAACATATGATAGCACCTGAGTTGGCACTCAGTCCACAGGACACTTAATGTAGATGTTTTGATCGCCGACGTCTCCCAGCCAGAGAACCTTATTTCTTGGGCTGATTCACCCGTAACAAACTTCTCTTGATACTATCGAAGCTGACATTGCGACCAAGGTGGGAAGCGGCTACGCGTCAACGGATATAATCGTTCTCTTCCGCACTAACGCTTGCATCTCTGACTGTGGTTGTAGATTCCCACTGAAGATCCTGCTCCCATTCAATTGCCGCTCCAGCTTCATCCTTTCATCCCTAGCCTGTCTCTTATGGTTCCATTGCTTAAACATTGACCACAATCCCCACACGAGAAAGGTCAGTACCGTCACCGTTATCGCCACCGCCCAGTACATCCCGAATTTCCGACCCAGCATAAAACTGGGCATGGAGAATAACGTTGCGATAAATGTTGCTGGGAGGAAGAACATGGTCACGACGGCAAGCGTTTTCAAAGACGAGGAGTCGCGCTGGGAATCGAGAGCTAGGAGCCGGGTGTCCTTGGCGACTGAGAGGGAAATCATGGTGTCGTTCTCTGTGATCAGGTTGAACAGGGCGGTGAGCTGGGTAGCTATCCGGGCTTGTGTGAAATCCGTGTCGGTTGGATTCATCCTGGCGCGGACCTGAAGAAGAGCAACGTTCGATTTTAGTCTAGAGTGCGTTTCAAATAAGTTGTAATCTGAAACGTTGACTTCCTGGATGATAGATGAGGTTGAGTCGCTTTGATGCTGTCAACTTGCGGACGTACTAAGTTCTCGAGGATGAAGCTATTCAGTTCTTGTAAGACTCTTGTCTTTCTTGTCATACTAGCTAGCTTTGTAGCGCATCCGCTCATTCTCGCTGAGAGGCTAGCGAGATCACCAGATGCGGCTCGTTCGTTGCGTGTTGTAAAGAGGTGAAATCCAGTCCGAACCTCCACCTCCCGGACCTCCTGCTTGATCGCGTTTTGCTTATGGTCAATCTCACAGCCTAAAAGGACGGAGACAAGGAAGGCGTGGAACATAGCGTGCGTTGATAAGCGCCATGGTCCATCGAAGATAGATTTGAGAGTTGCTAGCTGAGAATCCGTTGTAAAGCAGATAGCCTGGGTTAAATCATTCTTGAAGTTGTGAGACCAGATCAGAGCAAGTTTAGGATGGATACTAAACGAAAAACTCTGGAGATGGCTAGTAAGGTCTGGATTTGTGGGAATAGTGGCCACTCCAGCGAAGCATGTAGTAGAGTAACCATACGCTGATTTGAGATTAAAAGCGGTTACGACTCGCCATAATATCTCGGCTGATATATCATCGTTACGTTCTGCCGCGTTGCGCTTCACCCAAACCATACGGCAACCGCGGGACAGTATCTTTCCACCATCTAGCCACTCGTCGAGCGCACACTCTTGAATAACCCGACAGGCGGTTGATTCCTCTCCATTCTCATATTGCCATCTTTCAGACGCATCAATGTCTGTAACGTCTGTGGACGTATACTGATCCCAGAGCCTATTCTTTTCCGTCAGATACTGGATCAACTCCTCCATGTAATTGAGAGCAATCTTTCCTCTATTGATCCTTATAAAGAATCCGGTCTATTAGCTAGATGAACGGAGCCCGCCAGGGATTGGTCTCAGCAGTTTACATCTTCTTCAACGGCCGGTCAAGTGGAATCTCTAAGCAATGTTGGCAGCACTGGCAAGGCTGCTTGAAGTTTTGATTTGGCTGCGGGGAGAGTGACTTGCACTTGCAAACCGCCGGCGATAAGTGGAGCCCAAGGCCCGTATCTGCTTGCTCCGCATGAAACGTACTCCGTAGGCCTTGCCGATTTAGACTACCCCTAGACACAGCCATCTCTAAGGCGCACACCGTGTGGTGCATCGTATGTAGTGATGATCATTATTAGGGTTGTCAGCACTCAGTACGTCGGAACCGCTAGCAAGGAAACCCAAGCAAAGCACCTCGGCCGCGCCGTCCCACGCTGCGCCTCTGGAAGGGGGATCTGGATGATTGTGCTCACAGCAACGCTCAAATAAACAGTGCTCTAAGCCTTGCGCCATGCAGGTGCCCTTGACCATGAAGTTACTACTACCTACCACATCAGTTAGCTAAGGCAGTCACCACACTCCGCCTAGCCAGCAGCACGGAAGCGGGGAAGGCCTGGAAGGCCGTACCTCTTCGGTCTTTCCCTCCGATAAACTCTTATGATACCTGCTAACTGGCGTACACTGACTGATGACAAGGACATCAGATTGTAGCGCAGTGGGCAAGAAGCTTAGCTCATGAAGATGCTGACTTACTCTTTGCTGGCCGTACGCCTTTTAGACCTTTCCTGAGACTAAAACCTTTACTTTGGCTGAGTCTAAAGGGCGGAGGCAATGCACTCAAGTGACGTTCTGAACCGTTCTCAGTCTCATAGCACACTTGCATTCACTCAGCCACGCAACGACATGCATTTTGATCAGCGGCGCAGCATGCCTGCAGTTAATTGGCCCTTGTTCATAACAGGTCGTATTCTACTCATTTGGTATACATAAACGCTGATTCCTCACTTTGGTCAATGTTGTTACGACACACTTAGGAGTTTTGAACATTGTCAAACCATGTCCGTAACGAACCGGACGTCATTTGAGCTGCTCCATCAATCGTATAATCGTATCCTTTCAGGGGTATATAATGAGACTTCTGTAGATTATAAAATCATTGAATCGAAGCTCTGTGCAGTACCACCGACGGAACTGTTCGACACCGATGACAATCTAGAAATCCCAAGTGAACTCTTTGTGCCGGCAAGATATTCATGTGCCATTTACCTCAAGCTTCTCCATGCTTTCGAAGGTCTTCGTCGTAAGGTCTGTCATTCTAAGAGCCTCCACCACGATCTTATTAGTGTTCTGGAGAAACGTGAAGCAGGAGACGAGAAAGATTACTCCGTAAGGTTTCAAAAGTATCTGGAAATCTCAGTGGAGTCGAAGTGGGACTTTTTCGTGGGCCTTTCAATCATAAGATTCTTGAAGTGGATCAAAAGTGACGAGGCCAGAAACTTACTACCACCAATTGGTAAGTCCTTTGGCGTCGGTCGGTTCCCATCTTAAACTGAAACTTGCACAGATATTTTGATGGTTATGCATGCATATATTCTCTCGGAGTCACAGCACAAATTAACAAACTTCGACTTTGAGCTTCAGTTTCCATGGTCAGGCATAGTAAGTAACCCGATTATCGCCATACCGTGTAGGATTGACATGTCCCCCATGAACAGCATAATGCCATCGACATCATCACACGGTCGTTCCGTCTCTCGGAAGAGGTCGGCCACTTCTTTAGATGGAACCCTGGCGTCGAACCGGATCTCTACGAGTGTCTAATTTCAACCTTCCAAAATCCCGAGATGGCCGGCACGCAGAGCGAGATCCGGCTCATTGTTGGACGCTTTCTCAACGCTAAAAGCAAGCCTGGTTCTTCATATACTGAGAGCCAGCCGACCACAGCTGATGCACCTGAAATACTTGAGCGCGTTGCACGGCACTCATCTCACTGGGGGAGTCCGCGTCTGCCTCAATCTTCCCATCAAACCATCCACCCAATCGACATCTGTCTGAGAGAATTCTCGAACGAAGCGACGAAGGATCTTCGCAGGAGGATCCAAGGGGCAGTTGTTCATCAAGGCGTCTTCATAAAAAAGGTCGTCAGACAGAACTGGCTAATGAGTCCCTCCGCTCCTCAAACACTCAAGCGAGCACGTTTGCGTTATTCCCGCTTCCTCGTCTTGGCACGAGAACGCACGCAAAACCAACGCTTCCCAGATCTTGAGGCAACTCCCCCAGTGCCCACGCTGGACATCGACCTCGTCTGGCGCACTCATGTTCTCTGCAATTTCGTTGCGTACAGGGACAGGATCGCCTCATTTGCTGGATGGCCAGCGAACGAAGCCTTCAGCGAGGAAGGCATGCGAGCCACAAAGCTAGCGTACAGATCCATGTTCGGAGACGACTACTCGCGCTGCTTATGTTGGGTCCACGAGGCTCTGCTGGATATGGTGCAATCAGAAGGAGGGATTGAAACACGAAGCGGTGCGCCTTCAGCAACAGAGGTGCTACGGCACGTCGAAGAACACGTCCGCTACGAGCACCTGCGCAAGACAATGGAGCGCTCTCGATGGGAGAGCATCAAGCGTCCCAGCACTAAGGACGAAGACTCGCCAGAGAAATTGCAAGAAAAACCCGAGGGTTTCGTGAAAAGTGTAAAGGGCGCAGGCAGACGATTTGGGCAATATCTTCGGAAAAATAAGACGGAGTATGGCACAGCAATAGCCATAGACGCTTTGTGGGGTGGGCTTCCCATAGCAACTGGTACGCTGACGGCCGGGAATATGGTTACTGGAGGAACCAAGGCAGTGTACGGGTCAATCAAACGTCAAGTAGAGGATCGAAGAATTAGAAAATATGATGATGAAACGGGATTTTGACAGTCTAGAGATGAGAGGCATGTTGTGCCGGGCAATAACCAATCTGGCGAAAGGAATATGATCGCAGTGTTTTAGTGCTGCAACAATGTAATTCTTTTAAGAACCTAGTTTGAAGTTTTTGGTGACATTATACGACAGACAGCAATCCCTGAGAAAACACAGAGAGACTGGCCAGTCACAAAAGAGGCACCAGCGCTTCCAGCTTCTTCTCGTATTCCCTCCGATAATGTGCGTCCCTCTCGAGAAGCAGAAGTCCGGAAAACTTTTGCTCCGGCATCAGGATCGGCTTCACCTGGTCCTTTTCGGACTGCTTATAATCATTGCACAACAATAGCAGTGCACCGATATGCCATACCTCCGGTCGGGGCAGCCTCCATATTTTTCTACCTCTTTCCAGTTCCACTGGCGTTCCCCATTGCGGATCCTTACTGCCATCTCCTAGGAGGTTAACCAAGGATAACAAATATGTGCGATCGATTCGTGTAATAATATCCTCTTCGTTAATTACGGCGTACATCGAGACTATCTTTGGCATCAACGACTCGTGTGCAATCAGAAAAGACGTAACGTCTGAATGATCCCGGCCATCGGAGAACCTTACGCGGGCGACGGGTGGACTGCCAAAGCTGACACACGAGTACCTGAAGGTTGGGTCTGATCAAACACTTCAATCAGTTCGCAGTGATTAATACAAGGATACACTCACCGCTTGGCTCTTTGAGCAAGAAATGGAGAAAGAGCAACGAGGCTACCGCACCGCCAGCTGAATGACCGGTAAAGATGATGTGCTTAGCGTTGGAGCTCAAGGCTATCTCGTGGATTCTCGTGCCAATTTGCTCGTACATAGCCTCCGCGCAGCTCAGGAAGCCTGTATGACATTCAATACTCTCGATTGGCAGCTCCGGGTGATTCATGAGCATCTTCAGGTTCTGGATTGCTGGTAAGCGCCCGTGGAATGCGGAAGTTAGCTCATGGTAGGGTTCTCACAAGGAAAGCTCTAGCATCGATGATCTCATGGCTCATGTTGACTATGTTATCGACGTGTCCTTTCGTGCCTTTGACTGCCACTATGATTGTTCGAGGTTGCTCGCGATTGGTAAATATAGCTGTGTCCTTCTGCGTCCCTCCAAAATTTTTCTGATAAAATTCACCTCCCAAAATTTCGCAAGCTTTTTGTCCTTTAGCAACAGTCTTGGCATATTCCCAGGTAGTCCGTAGAAACTTTATGTCCTTTGACGAGCTTCGTTCGGACTTAGTTCGCTCCATCAATTAGCTGCATATATTCGAACTTACCGCCTCCAGGGTTCCTCAGTCTCCGGGTCTAACTCGGAATTCTCGTACTCCACAGCTCTCCTTTGAAGGCGGGCGAGTAGCGCTTTGCCGATATGTATATTATCTTAAGCACCGTTATTCGCAGTGCAAGCGATGTTTAAGGGAGAAGTTGGATGCTTACCATCTTCATCCAGGTTTCTCAATGCATCCCCCAACCTGTCCAACAGCTCCTTTGCCGCTCGACTCGAGATTGCGGAGTTCTGGGATTCGGCTGTAGAACCGCTGCCTGTGACAATTGCCGTACTCTGAAGTCCACCTCCCACGGACTGCTGCACAGAGCCATTTCTCAACAACCCTATTAAAGACATGGTTGAATAATGAGTAGAATATCGGCTGTTCAAGCTTGAAGAGCACAGAACGGATGAAGGACTTGATTCGGGAAGACAAGACTGGATGATGTAGCTGCTGCACATCAGCGCTTGCCAATAAAAGCGAACAACCGTAATTATACACAGCCCCCTTACCTGGGTTTGGGCACTCTCATCTGTCATACAAGGCTGAACATCTCCCGAGGCTGAATGTTCACTAGAACGCTGACCGTTTCCGTAGGCTGAATCCCCAAGCGACTCTTTCCCATGGCTGAGTGTCTCCAAGGCTGGATTGGTTTAGGATTTGCTAGGCTCCCAAGGCTGGACTTCATCCGTCACCTCCTCACGACTTCAAAGTGAGTCGTCAGAAGAAAGCAGGCAGTGCAGTGGCACTGCACATACGGTATTGCAGAAGGCGCCTCAGAGCGACCAATCACCGGCCGAGCGGGAGGCGAGGGGGAGGCGGACGGCCTCAAGGCATTCTTCCCCTTCAAGAAGCGTGGAGAAGCCTTAGGTACCGCGACAGCGATTATTAGGACCGGCAGACAGATACTACTGCGTAATCTGCGCAACCAAGCTCACAAAAACTGATCCAGCTACATATCTCAATTTT
The DNA here is from genome assembly GCA_021030975.1 of Lichenothelia convexa. NCBI lineage: Eukaryota > Fungi > Ascomycota > Dothideomycetes > Lichenotheliales > Lichenotheliaceae > Lichenothelia > Lichenothelia convexa. Next base: position 9,118 of record JAGFMK010000043.1, on the reverse strand, counting down.
CACTGTTGTTGCTCGCAAGACAGCCCCGGATCGGCGACACTCATCATGCCATTCGATGGAAGCAAATTGGCCGAGCTAGCCAAACCGAAGTCATCGCGCAAGTCTCGCCCGAAGAAAAGGCGTAGCGATGGAGTCAATTGGTCCCTAATTGGAAGCGGCCCAGTTGATGAAGAAGCTCTCAAGAAGGCAATCCTTAATCTGTACTGGGGTGGCGTGGAGGAAGAGCTGGAAATAGTTCTAATAACTCTGAGTGTTTGGCTACCGGAGCTCCAGACAGTCAACCCACAGGATGACGCTACGGATGTTGAAGAATACAATGCTTTCTTGGCTCAGGTAAGCAAGTCGTCCCGGGAAAATGCAGATCGTTTTGCCCAAAAGTACTTCCGGGAACCGCCGCAGGTCGAACTTCAGGAAGGCAACGCCGAGCTCGAAATGCTGAACCGAAAAATCTATGAGGATATCGCAGCACTCAGGAGCGCAGTGAGAGACTCTTTAGCTTTCGTGTCATGGACGAACGAGCCAAAAGAAGAGTGGGCCGCACGGCTACTTCTCCAGAGTTTAGGCTTCCTCGATATGGATAAAAATATTGAGTATAGGGCTCCTTTGCCAACTGGTCCCTTGACCGTAGCAAACAGACCGTCTGCACCTCAACTACGTGTGGTTAAGCGCTGGGGACAACCACTGTCCGTATCAGCGCTTAGATGTTCGGCGTGTGAAAACTGGATTCGTGGAAGCATGTTCAAGTGCGTTGAAGAGGGATGTCACGACAGGGAAACATGCCCCAAATCATACATTTGTCTGCGTTGTTTCCTAGATCCTAACGATAGGAGACGAAAGAACGGATCCCAATCTAGTGCCAGCTGGATTCTTAACCATATGGAGAAGATTCACAAGCACAGCGTCATTGATGAAGCAATCGAGGTGTCTGGAGGCAGGAACAATATGTGCAGCTGTCCAACTCTCAACCGTTATACCCACCCGGTTCGAAGCTACCGGATTCGGTTTCCATTACTACCCGACGATAAGAAGGACCACGGGGCTGCTCAGGAGCGAAAGAAAAAGTTCACCCGCAAGAATCTAAGTCGTTCCAAATATCACTACGGGCCAAAAAGGGTATGTGCGTTACTCCATATGAAGAATCGAATTGCTAGAGAGAAATTCAAAGGGATGACTGAATGGAGGACCTCATCGTCGAGGAGCTCAAAAAGTCGGAAGGATGCTAGCACAGGTGCAAAGCATAAGGATGCTGCTACAAATGGGAAAGCTTCCAATGAGCCGACCGCGGCGAACGATGCCACAAGCTCCAATTCCTCAGAGGACGGCGCATCGGAGGATGAGGTCACCAGTGCAAAAGACGCCCAAGAGCAGAGTCCGAATGTTATCATGGACTATTTTCGATCGGCAAAGTTCATTCAACAGCCTGAATTTCGCTCAGTAGGAAACCCTTATGAGCACCTCCACATGCGCATGGAGGAGGATGAAGGAAACGACCTCCCATTTATGCGGCTGGCCGACAGAATAGTCCCCTTTGGAAACGTTCATATCGCCCTCCGCTTCGGCCCTTTACTTGTTGAAAATGGAGTGCCAGAGTAAGTTAGCCCTATATCATCAGTGTGAAATACATCTCATTTAAGTTCAGCTCGAAAGGAGGTGTCCGAATCACTAGGCGAAACGTACCTAACTTCGGGCTTGAAACGCGAGAAGAGGAGGAGAGGGAATGCCTTGTTCTAACAAATCATCCAGGGGAGGATTTGCACGCTGAAAGATGGCTGTTCCGCGGCTTGCCGCCGTCCCCGCCAAGACGTCAAAAGGCCGTCATGAAACAGGTCGTCGGAGGGCTTTTCAGTGGGTTCTGCAACGCATATCGAAAACAGGAGCAGGACATAATTCAGGCACTAGTCGTACACAGCAAATCACTAGCTGGAAAAATTGGTCAAAGAAGAGCTAACCAACTTTCAAAGGCACGGACCGAGCTCAAGGTCTTGATTGAAGACCTACTCGGGGAACGACTCAGTCGAGTCCTCGACGGGTTAGTAAAGAAATTGCTGGACAAGAGTATCAAGTTGAAATGGGACTTGATCTCAAACAATTGCCAAATGTTCACTAATGCGATCATCGACGGACGAATGTTTGGCCCATTAGTTGCCGAGGCAGAGGCAGACTCTCCACAGTACCTTCTGAGTTTTGTATGTCGTCCAGACAGCTACCACCGGGAGTCGGTTCGGACGAAGTTCGACGTGCCCAACGGCGTGATCGAAGAATATATTCTAAAATTCCGCTACGGCTTCCACGACGATTCGGATGTGCTTGACAGCCTTCAGGAGTATTGGTGGGATTGGGGTTCGTTTGGTCGTGCTCTGTATAAATATCAGGACCTCTTCCCGTGGGACTGCACAGAAGCCTGCAAAGGAGAGGCGCCCACATGCGGTAATTGCAGCCTGTCCAAACACGTATGGAGCTTCCCATTCGACTCCTTCTCCTTTATAGAAATGCACCTTGCCAGATCCACAACGCACTATATAGGGCCTCCAAACAAGCGCGATGAGGAAAGTTGGATGCATAATCGTTTGAAAGTTCTCCGCGCACACGATGCTCTACTCAGAGGCGCCGCGGCTATGGCACGGACGAGGGAGTTTCGTGAGGCCACTTCCTGGCTGAATCCTAAGCATACCAAGAGAGGGTCACTCGATCGTTATAAACTCGGCGGAATCCATCGCGCACAGCCTTTCAGTCACCATTACGAACGCGGCCGATATTACGAGTATTTCGTGGCGAACTGGGCACATTTGCCGCTAAGGCAAAGAGTCGAAGCGTATGAAACTCTGCGCGGTGCCAGGATGCGGTTTGCCGACATCAGAAATCCGTTCACCGGGAAAGCCTTTTTCACAACTGCGGTACTAATGGGGCTTTCGACTGCCGCTCTCGCAGCGTGTTTTTTGACCTTCCCGGACGATGGCGGCTGGAACGGTACAGGTGTCGACGACGACAGCGATAGTGACTATTGCGTGCATGGCATATCTCCCTGCCCAACTTGCAATGCTAAGGACCTTGTTCGGAAAGTGGAGCGGAGGGATGACACTGAAACCGAAGATGAGCAAGATGACACTTCAGACTACGATACAGACGATCAGTATACATACAGAAAAACTTGAGGTACTCCCACGGTGCGTGGAGCGGATAGAATTATGTACGCTAAACGAGAGTTCAGACCAGGACCCATTTAGACCTTGTCTATCTGATGCCCCAAAATCTCTAACCGTTGCCTGTGTATACCAAGAGTCTCCGAATATAACGTTTAGTCTTGGAGATGAGAACAAGCGCTCACCTCAGCCCCTTGATGCTGGACAATGCGACTTCCCCCCTTAGAACCATTAATTGGTCACCCGTTCGCGAGTCTATATCCAACAACCAATCCACCTACCTTTGACGTTATTTCACCGCATCCACCCACCTTCCTTATTATTTGAGTCCATCTACCTTTCAAGGCCTATATCTACCTTCTGCCGTTACCCAATAGCTTGTATTATTACAGGGAGAAGTAGACTATTTGTAAGGTATAAGTAAAGGTATCCAACTTTATCGTCTGCGATAACGTATGAGTCTACCCCCGTGTGTCTTTACTGTACGGTAGAGGATCGGATCGGCGCACAGCCCTGTGACCTGCGTGCACAGTTAAGGGGAGTATCTCCAACAGGGAGAAGGGGACGCGTTACATGAACGCTTACTACCAGATCCAAAGGGCTCCCAGGCCCCCATCATTGTAACCCTGCAAAGTAGAAGAACTATAATCGATGCGCGTACTCCATCAGAGTTTTGACGTGACAATCGGCACCAGTCCTGGCCTGGCGCCCATTCCACAAAGCTTGCTAATAGTACCGGATCCGAATTTCTTCTTTGCTCCACGCTCTTGGCCTTCCAAACGCGCTGGAAGCTCTCCTCGCTCTCTCTCCATTCATTTGTTTCCGCTCCCAGCCACGATCCCGCTTCCCGCACCACTTCAGCCAGACGCCTGTCCATGGCAATCACATGGTTTCCGCCTTCGAGCACGACCTGCTTCACCCTGCCCAACCTATGCCCGCCGCTACCTCCTTGACCTGTGGCTGTCGTTGTTAGGCGTGCTGCCTCTCTTTCATCCGGGCGAGATGCCCCGGACGCAGAAACGACAACATAGAGCACCGACGGGCGGATGTTGGGAAGCATCTTCATCATACCAATACACTCCGGCCGACAAACCGGGTACCATATGGTTGTGTCGTCCAGGTCGATATCCGGGAATGCTTCGCGCTCTTCAAGGTCATATTATCCAGCCCGGTCATCCCAGCATGATGAAAGTTCGGCATGAAGACCAGTGCGATTTCCTGGGGCTTTGAGCTGGTTGTACGTACGCCGCCTTCTGAAGTGTCTTTCAGCCAGTATCTCTTCAGGGCCGCAAGTGCCCACGGATTTCATGTTTTGTAAACGGGGTTCTTGTCGATGGCCGCTTATATCTTATATAGGATTATATTATACTTATATTATTATTTACTAACTCTAGGTAGTAGTATATATATAACCTATACTTTTAAACTATGTGTAGAAGGCTACCGATTCTCCAATAGGCGTATAAAGCCTATACTTGGCATATATGTTTTACCCTGTTACCCTGTCAAAGCTGCCAGGGGTCAGAAAATCTCTGGCCCCCCCGAGGTTGCTGAGTCCCTGTGCCTGGCCCCCCTCAACTTATCCGTGGCCCCCCCGAACTGGTCCCCGCAATAACGCGAAGGGCGTTTCCGCAAGCCATCTCAAAATAATTTTAATGTCGAGACGGAAACGGTTTCCAGATGAATCCTTCTCTGGCCAAGTTCATGCTGAAAAGAACACCAAAACACATCCTTGATCCCACCATGACAGACACGTTCTTCCCGCTCAACACCGGCGCCAAGATCCCAGCTCTGGGGCTCGGTACATGGCAGTCAGCAGCCGGGCAAGTCAAGAAAGCTGTCTCGTACGCTCTGTCCATAGGATACAAACACATCGACTGTGCGTACGTCTACGGCAACGAGGACGAAGTGGCGAAGGTCTGAAGGAGGCGTTTGCGAACGGTGTGAAGCGGGAGGATGTGTTTGTGACGACGAAGCTGTGGTGCACGTACCATTCGAGGGTGGAGCAGAATCTGGACATTAGTTTGAAGAGCTTGGGACTTGATTATGTGGACTTGTACCTGATGCACTGGCCGTGTCCGATGAATGCCAATGGTAAGGTTTCATCAATCCCTTCCGGAATAATTTGTGGCAGGCCGTTAACAAGGCCACTAGGCAATGATCCCAAGTTCCCCAAACTCCCCGACGGCTCGCGGGACCTAGATAAATCCTGGACGCACATCCAGACATAAAAAGAGATGGAGAAGCTGTTAAAGACGGGCAAGGTCAAGGCGATAGGCGTGTGCAACTACAGCAAGAAATTCCTCGAGGAGCTCCTGCCCCACGTCGACGTGGTCCCGGCAGTGAACCAGATCGAGAACCATCCTTTCCTACCGCAACAAGAGATTGTCAATTTCTGCAAAGAGAAGGGCATACATATCACTGCGTACAGTCCACTGGGCAGCAGAGGAAGTCCGCTGTTCAAGGAGGACGGCGTGCTGAAGGTGGCGGAGAAGCACGGTGTTCCTGCTGGTGCTGTCCTGTTGAGCTATCATGGTAAGTTGATTGCTCGACGTTTGTGGATGAATGTTGCTAAGTGATTGCATAAGTTGCTCGCGGAAGCTCTGTCCTCGCAAAATCTGTCACACCATCCCGCATCGAATAGAACAAGAACATAATTAAATTAGATGCGGAAGACATGAAAGCGTTGGAAGCGATATCAAAGGAGAAGGGCGTTAAAAGATTTGTATACCCAAGCTTATGAGATAAGCTTATGCAAACATGTCAAAATCAGAGATAAGCTTAACCTGCTTTACAAGCTTACACAAGCTTAAATCAGCATAATAAATCGAGGAATTTAGTTATATAGGGTCTGACATATAGGATCTGTACATCATACAATTCTGCATAAGATAAGATTTTATTTGTTTAGGATTGGTCAAGGATTGGTGCCAATAATCCACGTTTTCCAGGAATAAGCTTATGGCTTAAGCTTACTTTCCACCAAACAAGAAACAAGGGATTATTTGGTCATTAGGGGTAACATAATTTTATATGTTGGTCTTATTTATGGCAATCACATAATGTGATACATATTATATATTGGTGGCTTAATATCATATATTGGTGGCGTTTAATATCACACTTTGTGGCGTTCAATATTATATCCTATCATATAATCATATCCATGTTAAGTATATTATACTATATCACATTTATTAATTGTGCCACTATCACAACCCCTTTCCTATGTTATTATAAATCAATATTTGTAATTTCCCCTTTGTCAATGCTTTGAATAAGCTTATATACCTCTAGGTAGTCCTAGGTATTTCCACAGTTTAGTATATTCAATTAATTCAGATATATATAGTCACTTTCTAAGTGTCTCTACTGTCCTCAACCTTTTCTTAATTCTAATTCCTTTACAACCTGGAACAAGTAAACTCTATAATATTCCACCATGCCCTTCTAATAATATAAGCTTATTATAAACTGTAGAACAACTTATAATTCAATGGAATTAATAAGTATATAATTGTGTAAGAGCTTACAATTCTAACAATTCTATTGAATTCTAAGTTGTTTTACAGTTTATAATAAGCTTATATAAAACATATTAAAAAGTTAAGATAAGCTTAACTCTGTTATAAGCTTATACAACAAGCTTGTGCATTATTAATTCTATTAAATTATAAGTTGTTCTATAGTTTATAATAAGCTTATCTAATAAGCTTATATAACCATGTCAAAAGTTAAGATAAGCTTAACTCTATTATAAGCTTATATAATAAGCTTATATATTTAATTGCCTAGCTATTTAGGAAAAAATTATATAATAGATCTACCTTATACAATTAATACATTATAAGATTCTATATAAAATAATGTCTTATTTATTAAGATTAGTATAAGAATTAATGTTAATATTCCCAGTTTTCTAAGAATAAGCTTATAGCTTAAGCTTACTTTCTATAAAGCAAGAGATTAAGGAATATTTAGTCATCACGGGTAATACTATTTTACTTATTGTTTCAATTTATATTAATTATATATAATTTTAGTTATAATTAATCTTATATATTAGTGGTGCTTAATATTATATATTGGTGGCGCTAAATCATATTAGTAGCGTTCAATTATAGCTATATTGGGTATATTATATATTATTACATCTATTAATTATATTATTATATTCTACTCTTTTTTATATTATTATAAATTAATATTTATAATCCCCCCTTTATTAATACTTTAAATAAGTATATATGTTAGAAGGGCATGGTGGAATATTATAGAGTTTACTTGTTCCAGGTTGTAAAGGAATTAGAATTAAGAAAAGGTTGAGGACAGTAGAGACACTTAGAAAGTGACTATATATATCTGAATTAATTGAATATACTAAACTGTGGAAATACCTAGGACTACCTAGAGGTATATAAGCTTATTCAAAGCATTGACAAAGGGGAAATTACAAATATTGATTTATAATAACATAGGAAAGAGGTTGTGATAGTGGCACAATGAATAAAGTGATATAGTGTAATATACTCAATATAAATGTGATTGTGTAATAGGATGTGATATTGAACGCCATAAAGTGTGATATTGAACGCCACCAATATGTAATATTAAAGCCACCAATATATAATATGTATTACATTATGTGATTGCCATAAATAAGACCAACATATAAAATTATGTTACCCCTAATGACCAAATAATCCCTTGTTTCTTGTTTGGTGGAAAGTAAGCTTAAGCCATAAGCTTATTCCTGGAAAACGTGGATTATTGGCACCAATCCTTGACCAATCCTAATAAATGAAATCTTATCTTGTGCAGAATTGTATAATGCACAGATCCCATGTGTTAGACCCTGCATAACTAAATTCCTCGATTTGTTATGCTGATTTAAGCTTGTGTAAGCTTGTAAGACAGGTTAAGCTTATCTCTGATTTTGACATGTTTACATAAGCTTATCTTATAAGCTTAGCATATACTGTGAAATAGCTTATAATTCAACACTCCCCCATAAGCTATTTCCCAATTCTTTTTAGTCCTAGTCTGTCAATAAATATTGCAAACTTCTGGGGACTGATAGACTTAGTAAGTCCATCTGCTATCTGATCATTTGTGGAAATATACTCCAGCTTAATCTTTCCACTTTGTGTATTTTCTCTAATAAAGTAATACTGAATGTCAATATGCTTTGTCCTAGCATAATATTCAGGATTCTTGCTTAGAGTAATTACAGATTAGCTATCTGAGTAGATAATATTATCTGTTTTGAATTTAGATAACATTTCAATTTGGTTAAATAGATCATTTAACCAAAGACTTTCTTTTACTACATCTCTTAGGGCCATGTATTCTACTTCACAACTTGATAGTGTCAGGAGAAACACCTAGACGTTTAGTCAATAGGGTTAGATTAAACAAAGCTATCAAAAGGTGACGAAAAGGAAGCTATTGAGGTGGATTTGGGATATAAACACATGCCGCTGGAATATCGTTCTTCCGCTCCGACAGCCTTACCCTCTGTTCCTATCTGTCCGGCTCTGCTTCCGCCGATCCGTCGATAGATCTGTCGATATTCGTCACACTACCCCCCTCCTATTAAGCTTCGTCCGCGAAGCTTGTTTCGACGTCAGGCTTGCCTTCTTAGGGTATCGTTGGTGGAATTCGTTAAGGATGTCTTGGGCGTTTGCGAAGTTTGCCGCTGGATACCATGTGGGATCGGGTGGGTGATCTACCCAACTGGCGCGGTATTGGAGCTTTCCACGGCTGATGCGGCTGTCGATGATGTCGTCAACCTCCCATTCAGACTTATTGTCAACAATAATTGGTGGGGCGGGAACGGGGATCTGCCCGGGGATCGGGTCGTCTGCCGCCGGCCTTAGTAGGCTAGTATAGAATCGGTTATCGATGTGCATGCTGGTTGGTAGATCGAGTTCGTAATCGCTGGTACCAATGAGGCGTCTGATGCGGAATGGTCCTTC